>ML373297.1:0-75175 GCA_005239525.1 Nicotiana knightiana | reverse complement strand
GACTCTAGGCATAATACCCCGGATTATATTTGCAACGCCCGCTTAGTCTTTTATAAGACATAGTTGAGCGTGATCAGGGGACATATGAATTCTCGACTGGTAGCTGTTATTGTAGGCAATCTACACAAGTGGAAAGAACTTATCCCACGAACCACCGAAATCTATAACACAAGCGCGGAGCATATCCTCCGATATCTGAATAGTGCGCTCAGACTGTCCGTCCATCTAAGTATGAAATGTTGTGCTCAACTCAACCTGCGTGCCCAACTCACGCAGTACTACTCTCCAGAAGTGAGAGGTGAACTGCATGCCTCAATCAGAAATTATAGACATTCACACCGTGAGGACGGACGATCTCGCGGATGTAGATCTCAGCCAGTCGCTCTAAAAAACAGATAACTTCCACAAGAATGAAATGCGCTGACTTGGCCAGCCTGTACATAATAACCCATACTGCATCAAACTTCCTCTGAGTTCTTGGGAGTCCAACAACAAAATCCATAGTGATACACTCACACTTCCACTCAGGAATCACTAACTTCTGAAGCAAACCACCAGGTATCTAATGCTCATACTTTACTTGTTGACAATTTAGATATCGAGTTACATATGTAACTATGTCCTTCTTCATCCTTCTCCGCAAGTAATGCTGCCGCAAGTCCCGATACATCTTGGCGGCACTCGGATGAATAGAATACTGGGAACTGTGGGCCTTTTCAAGAATCAACTCACGAAGTTCGTCGACATTGGGAACACAAATACAACCTGGATCCTCAAAACTCCATCATCTCCAATAGTAACTTGCTTGGCACCACCGTGACGCCTTATGTCCCTAAGGACAAGTAAATGAGGGTCATTATATTGTCGCTCCCTGATGCGCTCAAACAATAAAGACCGAGTGACTGTACAAGCTAGAACACGACTGGGATTTAAAACATCCAACCTCACAAACTGATTGGCCAAAGCCTGAACATCTGATGCAAGTGGTCTCTCACCGACTGGGATGTACGCAAGGCTGCCCATACTTGCTGCATTTCTACTTAAGGCATCGGCTACCATATTGGTCTTCTGGGGATGATACGAGATGGTGATATCATAGTATTTCAAAAGATCCAACCACCTCCTCTAACTCAAATTGAGATCCTTTTGTTTGAACAAATACTATAGACTCCGATGATCCGTGAAAACCTCGTATGACACACCGTAAAGATAATGCCTCCAGATCTTCAATGCATGAACAATGGCTTCCAGATCTAGATCGTGAACATGGTAATTTCTCGTGGACCTTCAACTGCGGTGATGCATATGCGATCACCCTACCATCTTGTATCAATACTGCTCCAAGCTCAACACGAGATGCATCACAATATATCGTATAAGATCCTGAACATGTAGGCAACACCAACACTGGCGTTGTAGTCAAAACAATCTTGAGCTTCTGAAAGCTCGCCTTATATTTTTCTGACCATCTTAATGGGGCACCTTTCTAGGTCAACCTGGTCAATGGGGCTGCTATAAATGAGAACCCCTCCACAAACCGACAGTAATGACACGCCAAACCCAAGAAACTCCAGATCTCTGTAGCTGAAGTGGGTCTAGGCCAGGTCTGAACTGCCTCAATCTTCTTATGATCCACCTGAATTCCCTCTGCCGATACTACGTTCCCCAAGAGAGCGACCGAGTTTAACCAAAACTCGCACTTTGAAACTTGGAATATAACTGTCTATCTCTCATAGTCTGAAGTATAATCCGAAGATACTGCTCGTGCTCTTCTCGACTGTGAGAGAAGATCAATATATCATCAATAAACACAATCACAAAGGAATCCAAATAGGGCTTGAACACCCGGTTCATCAAATCCATGAATGTTGTTGGGACATTTGTCAACCCAAATGACATCACTAGAAACACATAATGCCCGTACCGAGTTCGAAAAACTGTCTTTGGGACATCGGATGCCCTAATCTTCCACTGATGGTAGCCGGACCTCAAATCAATCTTCGAAAACACCTTGGATCTCTGAAGCTGATAAAACAAGTCGTCGATCCTCGGCAATGGATACTTGTTCTTGATGGTGACTTTGTTCAACTGCTGGTAATCTATACACATCCTCATCGATCCATCCTTCTTCTTCACAAACAACACAAGCGCACTCCAGGGGAGACACTATTTCTAATGAAGCCCTTATCAAGTAAATCTTGCAAGTACTCCTTTAATTCTTTCAACTCTGGCGGGGCCATACGGTATGGTGAAATAGAAATGGGCTGAGTGCCCGGAGCCAAATCAATACAGAAGTCAATATCTCTATCGGGTGGCATCCCTGACAAATCTGTAGGAAACACCTCTGAAAACTCACGAGAAACTGGTACTGAATCCATGGAAGGAACCTGCGCACTAGAATCGTGGACATAAGACAAATAAGCTAGACGCCCCTTCTCGTCCATATGCCGAGCCTTCACATAAGAGATAACCATGCTGGTAGAATGGCCAGGAGTCCCCCTCCACTCTAATCGGGGCAACCCCGACAATTCTAAGGTCATCGTCTTGGTATGACAATCCAATATAACATGATAAGGTGACAACCAATCCATACCCAAGATGACATCAAAATCAACCATGTCGAGAAGTAGGAGATATATGCTAGTGTTGGGACTCCCAATGGTAACCACACACGAACGATAGACATGATCTAAAATTATAGAATCTCCCACATGTGTACACATACATAGGAGCACTCAACGAATCATGAGTAATAACCAGATATGAAGCAAAATAGGATGACACGTAGGAATAAGTAGAGCCCGGATCAAATAGAACTGAAACATCGCTATGGAAAACTGAAATAAGACTTGTGATAACAGCGTCAGATGGCTCAGACTCAAGCTTGTATGGGAAATCATAACATCGGGGCTAGGCCCCACCACTCGGAACCACGTCCCTAGGACGACCTCTAACTGGCTGGCCTTCACCTCTAACGGTTTGACCTCCACCTCTAGCTGTCTGACCCCTACCTCTTGCTGACTGAGTGGGCGGTGAATCACCCGGTGTTGGGACCATGGCACGAGAACCCTACTGTTGTGAGTCGCCCAGCGCCCGAGGGCAAAATCTAGAAATGTGCCTTGGGTCACCATAAGTATAACAGGACCTCGGCTGTTGTGATTGTTGACCCTGAAACTGACCCTGCCGACTTTAAGTAACTACTTTGAAAACTCTGGAGTGGAGGTGCACTAATAGGAGTTGGTGGTGCACTGTAGGCTAGCTGGTCGGAATGAGACATATGAGAGTCGCGACCACCTGAAGCATTATGGAATGCCTGGAGCACTGAATGAAACGACCTGGGAGGATGGCCTCTACCAAAATTACCCATGCCTCCAGACAAGGCACCACTGAATGCACCGGAATGGAGAGGCCTCTTATCAGACCCCTTCCCTCTCTCTTGTGCAAGAACCACCTCGATCTCCCTGGAGACATTGGCAATCCCCTGAAAAATCTCACCCCAGTCTCCTTGGCCATCTGAAGCCTGATAGATGAGCGAGTCCATCAATAAACCTCCTCACCATCTCTCTCTTATTAGGAAGTAAAAGAAGAGCATGATGGGCTAGATCCACAAAAGATGTCCCGTACTGAGTAACAGTCATACTGCCTTATTGGAGACGCTCGAACTACGGGCGGTAATCCTCTCTCAGTGTGATACGGAGGAAATTCTCTAGGAAGAGCTAGGAGAACTGGTCCCAAGTAAGAGCAGGCGACCTAGCTGGTCTGTTCAGCATATAATCTCTCCACCACCTCTTGGCGAAAGCCGTCATCTGAAACACAACATAATCGACCACATTGGTCTCAACTATCCCCATTTTTTGCAGCACCTCATGACAGCGGTCAAGATAATCATGTGGGTCCTCAGAAGGTGCACCACTGAAGTGAGCTGAGAAGAGACTTGTGAACTTGTCTAATCTCAATAAGCCCTAAGAAGACATGGCTAGTCTATCACCGGCATGTGCCACAACAACCGGCTGAACTAGTCCAGCTAGCAGGGCTTCTAGTGTTTGATATTGGGGAGCCATCTTCTCCAGAGTGTGGAGTAGCGGGAGTCTAGGCTCCTCCCCCAGCCTAAGAGACAACTGGTGCCATAGAAAATGGACCGGCCTAGGTCACACTTTCCATAAGGCCCACCAAATGGACTAGAGAGTCCTGAAGTACTGGGGTGGCGATGAACTCCTCAGAGACCTGAGTTTGTCCAACAGGTACAGTCTGAGCTGAAACTTCCTCATCAAAATCCACCTGAGGCTCCACTACTGGTGGTGCTTCTCGAGCTCTAGGTTAAGCTCTGCTTCGGCCTCAGCCTCTAGCCCCTAGTAGGAGCTGCCACTGGAAGCTCCGATTGCTGTTCAACTGAAGATGCAGTATGTGTTCTCGCCATCTGCGGGAGGACAAGAATAGAAGAGTTCAAACAGCAATGATAGAATAAAATCACACGACAGAGAAGAATAGAAGTGAAATTTGTTCCTAAACTTCATAGCCTCCGAAGATAAGTACATACGTCTCCGTATCGATCCTCCGGACTCTATTAAGCATGCTCGTGACTTGTGAGACCTAGGCAATAGAGCTTTGATACCAACTTGTTACGATCCGAAATTCCCACCTTCGGAACCATGATGGCGCCTAACATTTCACTTGCTAGGCAAACCAACGTTAGAGGATCTTTAAGCCAATTTTAATCAATTCAAATAAGTAAAATCAATTAAACCAAAATGAAACTCAAATGGAGTACGAAATGACATAAAAATCAATAATATCTAAGTACAACTCGAATTTGGAGTCACAAGTTCACGAGCTTCTAGAGTCTCTACAAATAGGGTTTGAAATAAATACAACTATCTCGAATGAAAAGAGCAGTAAATGGAAGAAATGGAAGGGGACTTCAAGGTCTGCGGAAGCCAGCAGATCTACTATGTTAATCTAAGCTGATGCACCTCACGTAAAATTGGGACTAGTACCAAAATCTGCACGAGAAGTGAAGAGTCTAGTATAAGTATAACCGACCCAATGTACTCCGTAAGTGTAGTGCCTAACCTCGACGAGGTAGTGACAAGGCTATGATAGGACACCCACATAAATAAACCTGTACAGACAGAAATATACGTACAACATAATAACAAATAAAGAATTAACAAGTACTATTGGGAGGGTACATGCGAAAGGGGTACAAGGTACAGTAACTACAGTAGGGAATGATAACAAGCATCCGTCAATAAACCATCAACCAACAAAATGAACAAAACATAATGAATAAAAATGCACGGCACCACCCTTCATGCTTTTACTCTCAATATCACCATAAAATGATAATTACGGCACAGTATCACTTTTCGTGCTTTTACTCTCAATTTCATCATGAAAAAATAGATATGGCACGACATCACCCTTCATGTATTAACTCTCAAATACAGCACGTCATCACTCTTTGTGCATTAACTCTAAAATATGGCACGACATCACCCTTCATGCATTAACACTCTCCCTTACCATGTACATATAACTAGAATAAGCAAGATCAAGTATTATGTCAATAATGGTACCGCAATACCAATCTCTACTTCAGAAACAATACTCAATTATCACAGATAGCCCATAAATGTAGAAAGAACGATCAATTTAGTAATTAACTAGTCTAAGCATGGATGTCATTATCAAAGAAAGAAAGAAATTACAAGGAACAAGTCCCACCCGCATGCTTTAACCCAACAACAACGCATAAGTACTTGTCACATCACATATACGTTGTATCCAACATTTGAACAAGCAACACATAACAAACAAGTCCTAATCCCACAAGTCAAGGTTAACCATGACACTTACCTCGCTCAAAAGACCAACTCAAAGCTCAACCACCCTTTGCCTTTCAAACAAGCCTCCGAACCAACAGAATCTAGCAAATTATCAACCAAACGATTCAAAATAAGCCTTAGGAACTACCCACGAATGAAAAAAGATTCAATTTAGGTCATTATTGAAAAAGTCAACAAAAGTCAAACTCTCGCGTCCGCTTGGTCAAAACCTAAAATTTGGACCAAAATCTGATTACCCATTCACTCCCGAGCCCGGTTATGTAATTTGTTTCGAAATTCGACCTCAATTTGAGGTCTACATTCCAATTTTACAAAAATTCCTAATTTTACGCAAACCCCCAATTTCACCATGAAAATCCAAGATTTTAGGTTGAAATCTTATGAAATATAATGAAAAATTGAAAGAAAGTGGGTTAGAATCACTAACCAATGAATTGGGGAAGAAGAGCTCTTGGGAAAATCGCCTCTAGAGTTTCTAAGTTTGAAATTTTGAAGGAATGAGGAAAATCCCATCTAACTCAACTTTTGACCAGGCGCAAATATCGCAATTACGAAGCGAACCCCGCAAATGCGAGAATTTTCTTCACTTGCAAAGTCCCAACATTTATTCTATCATCGCATTTGCGATGATTTGTTAGCAAATGCGAACTGGGCCATACCGCAAATGCAACCCAAATGATCGCAAAGCGACCAAGTTTTCCACAATCCCACTTCGCAAAAGCGAAGACTTGTCCGCAAAAGCGAACTAGTAGTGCCCAACTACTCTTCGCAAATGCGAGGAAATAGCTTGCAATTGCGAACCTGACAGGAATTCCGCCATATCGCAAATGCGAAGCCTGACTTCGCAATAGCAAGGTCTGAGGCCTGCATCAGAAAATGAAGAACACCAGCTATTTTCTAAGTCCAAATTCACTTCGTAGCCTATCTGAATCTCACCTGAGCCATCAGGAATCCAAACCAACTATGCACACAAGTCTAATAACATCATACGAACTTGCTTGTGCGATCAAATCGTTAAAGTAACACCTAGAACTACGAATCGGACACCAAATCAAAAGAAATTTTCAATGAAGCTTTAGAATTTCTATTTCAACAACCGGACGTTCGAACCACATCAAACCAGCTCTGTTTTCACCAAATTTCGCAAACATTTCATAAATATAGTAATGGACATATACCGAGTTCCGAAACTAAAATACGGACCCGATATCAACAAAGTCAAACATTGGTCAAACCTTGAAATTCATTAAGCCTTTAAACTTTAAATTTTGGACAAAAAAGTGATAACTCGAGCTAGGGACCTCCGAATTCGATTCCGGGCATACGCCCAGGTCCTAAATCAAGATACAGACTCACCAGGACCGTTAAAATATGAATCCGGGTTCATTTGCTCAAAATATTGACCGAAGTCAACTCAAATAGATTTTTAAGGCAACATTTCATATTTTATCAATTTTTAAGATAAAAGCCTTTTGAAAAAATACCCGGACTGTGCATGCAAATCGAGAAAGGCTTAAAGAAGCTATTGAAGGCTTCGAAATACAGAATTAAGGTTTAAAACTCTAGATGACCTATCGGGTCATCACAAAAGCTTTGAATTCGAATTTGGATTTTCAAAAAATATTTTTTTGAATTGGGTGTTATTGCAAACAATTGGAATACTTTATGGAGTTTATATCTCAATTTTGAGGGTATTTGGTGAAGAATAGATTTGATTTGACTGAATTTTCAGATTAAAATTCAAAAAAGAAGCTGAAGAACACACCACATACAAAATATATACAAATTACATAGAAAAAAAAGATATATTGTATAAAATTTATATGAGAATTGTATTTAAGTTCTATATGTTATAGTTGTATTTAACTAGGTAAGAAAGATGTATGAAAGTTGTAGATAAGTTGTATATTGTATAACTAGTTATATAAAATTTATTTAGTATGTATGTTGTTGTAGGTATATTAAATTTTGTGTTAAATTTATTTTTAATTTGTATGCTGATGTATCCTTAAAATAGGTAACTATGAGAAGAGTTGTGCTAATTATGACTTAAAATAGATAACATACAACTGGAAGGAGTTTTATTTAGATGGAAGGACAATTTGGATTTTGTTCCCTTCAGTTACGCCCTTTTCCAAGCAAACAATTCCCGAAATTAAGGCACTAATAATTTTTTTTATATAAATTATAAAAAAAAAATTGTTTAGGGCAAGTAATATATAAAATTTAGATAATTTTGATAAATAAATTTCAAATATTATTTAGGAAGGAAAAAATCTCAACGCTAAAACACTCTACATGCAAAGATTTGGACATACTTTAGCTTAATACTATGTATTCTTCCGGGAAAAGATGCTTAGAAATCAAAATAACATAATTTGTGTGGGGGTGGGTTGGGTTAAAAGCACGAAGGTCTTTAGCGAAATATCGTTCGCTTTTTTTATTCTTTAAAAATATATTATATATTGAATAAAATAGTAATTTAAGTTATTTGCCTAAAATTTAGAGCTTCAAAATTAATTATATTTTGTATATTAAATACTTCCTTATTTAAAATAAGTATGAATCCTAATTTATAGGACTTTAAAATCAATCAGTGATCTTTCACCTTAAAAAATTATTAAAAGAAAGAAAAAATCACAAACATACTTTTACCATATTTTTGTCCTCGTCCCTTTTATTAAGAGATAATGTGACTATTATATTTGTATTTTAGAATATTTAATAAAATTACCTACAACAAAAGACTAAATATTAAAACTAATATTTCTTTCTATTTCAAACTTGATCTTTATAAACAAAACAAAAAAAAATTTGAAGTCCCTCCAAATTAATGTTAAATATTATATTAAATACTTCATTTATAAGTCATTTAATTATTTTTATAATTTTTAAAATTTTAAAATTAATAAAACTCTTATTTATTGTTCTTTACTTATTTGGATTGAAAGTCCTAATATTTTAGAACTTTAAAATATTAAAATTTTACTTTATATAGATCATGCGCCTAAATTACGTGGGATACCTTATGCACCGGGCTGCCCTTTTTTTTAGTTCTAATTCTAAGTCATTCTCTGGAGTAAATATGTCATGGATGAGTTTTCTTTCAATTATATATTCTCTCACAAGCTTGCTTTAGTATTTTTTATTTTTTATTTATTTTCATTGCTATTAAATTTGATTTTTTGATCATATGAAAGTTGTAGATTATTAGTTGCCTGATTATATATTTTAAGTTATATACTTTAGCACTATTTAGGTTTTTAAGGACTTGTTCTTGCTAAAACTAAAAAAAAGCTTAATAACTTGTGAAATCAAAGTTATAATATTATTAAACTGAAATAAATTTTAAGTTGAATTATTGACTTATGATTGAGGATTTTTTTGAGACTTTTTTTATTTATTGAGTTATTATACACGATTAACATATATGATCATCTTCAGGAATTTATACTTTTATTTTATTGTTTAAACATAAATTTTAAATAAAATAGTATTTATTGAGATAGAATATACACGTGTTAAGACTAGTTGGTAAAATATATGTACATGATATGTAGCCAAGACGAGATAACACATAACAAGCATTACCTAGTCAGCTCAAGGTTATTTATAAATAATATGATCAAAGAAATTAATACCGGGATCGTTCATGCCGTTCCAAGCTCGAAAAATCAAAGTCATAAAATTGCTTGTTCGAGTAGATATCTTCTCAAAGTCAACATATTCCGGAATATTCAGGATCCACCATTAATCACTTTCAACAATTAGGCCCCAAATAACGTATTCGCCTTTACCTTCAAATAACGGATTCAACACATGGACTAGGGCTGTGCATGGATCAGATCAGATCAGATCAGATTTAGCATATTTTAGATCGGATTCGGATTATAAAAAATGCAATTTGAATCTGATCCGAATTAATATCGGATCGGATTTTAAGGTTTGGAGCGGATTGAATTTTCAGATTTTGGATCGGATTATTATGCTTCAAAGTTGCAAACTCATATGTATATTTTTTCTTTGTAAAAGAGGCAATACAGTAAAAAAAATTATGTTTATGCAATTATGAAAGTATTATGGTGTCAATATAGTTAAATCTATCAATTGTAAAGGTAATAACTTGAAGGAAAATATAAAGGAAGTACTAATTATCCGAATTAAAGTTTAGTATTTATACATGTCCTAAATAATTTCGGATTTCGGATCGGATCGGATCGTATTAAAATTATACCAATCCGAATTCGATCCGAAATTTTAATAAACACAATCCGAAGTTCGATCCAATCTGAAATTAAATAGATCGGTTCAAATTTCAGATATCCGATCTAAATGAACAATCCTAATATGGAGGGGATTCTAGGGAGCAATTACGATTAAATTATACTGTAGATATTCGCCCTCCCCACAGTTGTACCGTATTCTAGTTCAATCTCACCGGCTGTTGCTATATTTCTTTTATGGAATAATCCTCTCCAAATTGTTGGCGTTGCTCGCTAGCTTCTTTTAGTCACGAACTACTCAATAGCAACTTCTTTACTTTCTTTTTCTATCTACTTTATTATTTTTTGATTATTTTCTGCTAGCAAGAATTCATCTCCTTGGTATAACTCAATTGCTTGTAGCCCCGTTACACAAATTTAATTGATTTATCTAAAACTCAGATTTTAGGTTAAATATTCATAATCACCAAAAGGTGCAGTTGGAGGTTAGAATCCATTAACTCTTTTCAGATCTGAATTAAAACCTTTTGAATTGAGACCTTTTGATTTGGGGCATTTTAGATCCCTTGATAGACTTACTCAGACACTGGTTAGATTAAAAAGTTTTAATTACCGAGTGATAAAACTGGAGATAAAACCTCCATGCATATTCATGAGAGTGAGGGTAACACATATGAGACGTACGAATTTTAATCAGAAAAGATTTAAAAGATTGGTTGTTGGGTAAGTCAAGAACCTTAGCTTTCAATTACATCAAGATTTATTGTTGAAGGACCACTTTGAGACGAAGCAATTGTTAGAACATGCGCAGCGAAAGCAAGCATACAATTTAAGGCATCAAATATATGTAAACTAGATAATGATGTAATTACGAGATTAGAACCACAAATCTCTTGAAAACGCTGCACAAGTCCTCCTCAGAGCAAGAATCCAGGAATGCAATCTTCTGATAAGGTCCTAGTAAGACCTTGGACGAAATTGCTTTGAGTGGGTAAGAACAATACAACTCAAAAAGTGAGTTATTGCATGAAAAATGTCTTCCTTATGTAGACTTATTTTTCAGCCAAACAGAGCTCCAAAGCCGTGTAGCATTCTTAGTCAACAAGATGACTTTTCTCCCAAGTTACTTTTTATCCAAGTCAGTCCAAGTTTTTACTAGGTATAGCAGGGACCACAGAAATAGTAAGAGTTACCAATTATAGCATTGACTCAAAAATTTGGATGAATTAATTCCTACTATAATTAATTGCAGTTTATTCCACTAAAAACTACAATTGAACTCCTCAATATGAATTTTAAAAATTCACTAACACTTATTTTAACTTCCCATGTTAAGATCACAAATACCAGTTAATATATTAAATCACTGGCAATTTAATTTAATCAACTAATTAAATTCTTATAATTCCGTTTAAGCTATCTCATGCGATGGATACAAAATTCACCGACCGAGTTTTCATATGAAAACTTATAAGCTTACATAAAGGGGTATCATCACATTCAAAACTGAGTCATGGAGTCTATCAATTAATTATTATTTCACAAATGCTAATCGTTATTCTTCAATTTATTAGGCATACACTAACTCTGAATAGAGTTGCACCTTTTGATGAATCCAAAATAATAAACAAATTACATTGGTCATAATAATTATATCAAGTTAAGGAGTATAAGCTCATTTAATGAGTTAGAGAAAATATTTTATATATATTCAATACAAAAATATTTTTTCTCTACTTTGTCCGTTCAATATACGCTAAGTATACTAGCACAAGAAGTTGGAGTAAAACTACTCCCATAATCAAGACAAATTAAAAATATAATCTTGTGCAACAATTATCAAGATATTTTGCCTAATAATATCTTCGATTATGTATAAGGTTTATTAATTATGACAACCGACAATTTAATCTTCTGTGCATTAGATAAGATTTCATACACTAAATTGTCTACTACATAACTAAAGGACACATATATAACAAATGATTTATTTAAAATAGTACTTTATTGAATTGAATAAATTAAATAAATAATTACTCCATAAAAAATAAAATATAATACTATATCTAGACTGCATGGTTAATAGTATCCCAACAGCAATTACACAAGACCGACGGTGCGACTTGCAAAATAACCATCTGGACCAAATTGAGCTTTAACCTGGAAAAATCTTGCATGTAAAACATTAATGCATAATGCAAACAAATTAAATATGAGCATAACGTAAGAATACAACGGAATTCAGTGTTGTGGTTTTCAAAACAGATGAACCATAATTTGTTTTTGACATTCACTTGATAAGCTTTTGACCAAATTAGGGGAAATTTGTATCTACACCCATTTTTTGTGTCACGTTTTAATTTGCCTGCTTTGCAAAAATATTTAAGTGTATCTGCTTTTTCGTGTAACTTCAGCATACGGGGCTGAAGTAGCAAAGACAATCACGCAAAACTTCGGCACTATAATAGACGGGCCTGAAGTAGCAAGTGTGCTGAACCAAGTGTGCTGAAGTTTTTGCTTTTTATAACTGGCGAACTTCTGCTCTAGAGCTGAAGTTTTTGTTTTTGTAATTGGCGAACTTCAGCTCTAGAGCTGAAGTTTTTGTTTTGTAACTGACGAACTTCAGCTCTAGAGCTGAAGTTTTTGTTTTGTAACTGACGAAATTCAGCTCTAGAGCTTAAGTTATTTAGTTCATTTGTAAAAACTTCAACACTATATAAGCTGAAGTTTTTGAAAAAAGCTTTCTAACATACTAGATAAATAAATCATAAATTATCATAAATCAGATTGCCAACAGTATCTAAATCATAAATTTTGGAAACAATAAACGTGAAAAGAACAGAATTATCATTGTCTACTAACTTACGTACGTGGAAATATTCATAAATTATTGTCTACTAACTTACGTAATTATTTATAATTTATTTTTAAATAATCTGATAACATATTTATGGCAATCATCCCATGAACTGAAGTTCCATAGCAGCACCAACAACAACAAAAGAAAGAAGAACGAAGAAGAAGAAGAAGGAAGAAGAAGAAGAAGAAGAAGAAGAAGAAAGGAGGAGGAGAAAGGGGCTGAAGTTATTTAAAAAGTGGGTACAAGTTAAAAGTTTTAAAAAAAATAGGTATAGGTTAAATGAGGGCGACCAAATAGGGCGCCCCGTGCAATTTTTACTCAAATTAGAGGAATCAATTTTAATCGTAAATTTCAGGTCTGTTGAAAGTATTAAGAGAAGGTCTGACTTCTCTCTCTTCAACCTCTTGCACTTATGACCAACCTCCCACTCTCCACCAATTAACCCCACAAAATCCCCTCTAAGCCGCCCGACATCTCCCCATGCAAATAGAGGTAATTATAATACTATCTTAAGAAAGACTAAATCACATCCTACTATACCATTCACAACACTCCAATCTCCTAAACTATCCTTCAAGGAAATACATATGATAAACTCAAACGAAAATCAAATCTCTCATATACCTATGCAATTTGAAGGACCTCACACGCAAACTATGCTACTCGATTCCCCTATGAAATATCTAGCCTAGGCAAGTATGAGTATGCAAGAATTAGACGAAATTAGTGAAAATCTAAGAATAAACCTATAGTAGATGACCTGCAATGAATTTACGAACCTTGAAAATTTTCATTCATCATCAAGCTCATGGGAAAACGCATCCTCCACCAGTATCTCAAGAGGAAAATACATCAATTATGAAAGCCTACTGAAAATTTTATTCTCATGTACCTTGGAGCAGACTACTTTATTGTTAAATCAATAAGGACGAAAACATGTCTAAGGCTTTGAACAATGGTCCTTGGTTCATAAATAATTTTTTTCCTTTCAGTACAAAAATGGAAACCTCAATTTGTAGTCAGTGAAGCCAAGCACTTATTCTCAGCAGTATAGATTCGTCTGCCTCTGCTTCCAACGGAATTTTATGATTCCACCATACTATAGATAATTGGTCGTTATGCAAAGTTGTGTGTGGAAGTTCCGATGAATATGCCGGTTAAGCCCTTTATTTATATTGGGAACTATAAACAACAAATACATTATGAAGGAGAAAATTTCTTATGAAAAAATTGTGGTAGATTAGGCCATAGCCGTGTTAAGTACCAGTTTTCCAATATGCAACCTATCCGGTCCAATATTCCATAGGAAAATCAGTCCACAATCACACGGGACATTTGCCAAGGAGATTGGATAACAATCTCATTCTCTAAAAAAAAGGCAATCAGTACACGCCCCACTCTACCATCCAAGGCAACATCCCCGGGTATTAATGCAAGAATATTTTATGCTCACACATGTAAATTTTTTAATACTCAAAAACATAGATATATTGAAAATGAGGCTTTTGATCCTTCAAATTATGACAATAAAGTTAGGCAATCCACTTGGAATTCTGGTAATTCCCCTTCCAAACAAGCCCTACAATCCACAAACCATTTTGCCATCCTAGAGGCTCTGCCCATGATTTGTGACAATACCCCCACCCAAATACCGGATACAAAACAACTCAACAAATGCATGCAATTGGTTAGGGACACTTCTAATGCTATCTCCTCACACGTGGAGGAGGCAGTGGAAACTTTGAAAGCTTCTCCCCAATCATTGGAACAAAGCTCAATAAAAAAAATTAGATTAATAACTCTACCACTACAAACAATATTAATTTAGTTAATACTTGTATACAATCTTCCAATAGGCAACCAACTAATACTACACTTATTTCCGAACCTAATATGTCCAAAAACCACTTGTCTTTGCATGCAATAGTGGACTACAAAATGTAAGATACATTGGAATATGTTGCATCAAACAAATCTTCACAAAGTACCCTTAAATCCTACACGCCACTCCAATCAATCTCTATGTAAATTGAACCAATACCTAAAATAATTATCCCTTCTTCCGCACCACCAACTACAAAGGGAAATACCAGTATAAAATACTCTAATAGAGAAGAAGATGCCAAGGTTACCATTCACGGTAAGGACGGGGTTCAGGCTAGTTCATGTTCCTCACCAACAAAGGAACCAAAATATAGGCAACCTACCACCATTGTCACCCCACCTCCCCAACCAACCTCTCTTCTTCACATCCCCTCCACATCCAGAAAACTATCAACCAAACTCTTGGCTAGAAACGGGTCTACTGGGTCATGCCATCACCTTCAACATCCAAATCAACGTGCAGTAGATGGTGATAATAATTCAAATACACGATACCTATCCTAACTAATCTCGGAAGGAATGCACCTAGCCATGAACAACTATATAAACCAGGTATGGATCAACATCCTCCATCCACTAGCACCCAACATGCACCTCATATTAATTCAAGCAATGCAACAACAGTGAGACCTACCACAAATTCCAAACCAAAACATAACAATGAACCTACTAATGAATCTTCCTTTCTTTCCACGGAGGAGAACACGAACCTAAACCCCATCTTCATGACCCGAAACCTCCATGCAAACCAAGAGCAAGTCAATACGATAAACCAAAATCAAGTCAACTTGCACCCAAATCATCAAGTCAATGTACGAAAACCAAATATGAACCAGTATAACATCAATTAGGGGAAGAAGAAAAATCCCCACAACAGGGTATGGAGCCGAGTTTGGAATTTTCAAGCCTAAACGAAGTAAAAATATTTCTTCTCCCAGAATTGTGGAGCAAGAAGTACATATTCAGATGCCCCAATACAATGTACAAATGCTCAATGCACATACTTCCACCACATGATCCAATAGTAGGGAACATGCAATGATACTTGTACCATCAAGGAGGAGGACCACAACACTGTGGAAATGAAAGCCAATGCTAACCAACAACAAACCTTAGAAATGGATAGAGCCACCACTATTATTTTCTGGAATATTAGGGAAGCAAATAATGATGATTTTCGTAGGAATTTTAGGAAACTCATCGACACCCATAGGCCATGCATGGTTTCTTTACTAGAAACTAGGATGATAGTACATGCACCATTACTCAACGACTTCAACTTTTCAGAGCTTATAGAAGTATCAACAGAAGGACAAGCAGGTGGCAAGGTCATCCTTTACAACCATAACATTATTACTGTCCAACACTTCATTAGGGGAGGTAAGGAAATTCATGCCATTATCGAGGTACGTCCATTTAAAACTCAATGGCTTTTTACAGCAATTGATGCTAGCACAAAGAGTTATAATAGGGACCTAATGTGGAAAAATCTTAGTTCCGTATCTAAAAATTATAGCGGACCTTGGAAGATAGGTGGTGATTTTAGTGATATTATCAGTAGTAGTGAAATTTGGAGGTAGACTTATGAAATCGTCTAGGTCCTCTAAAATATGAAATACATCAATAATTGTAATCTTATAGACTTAGGCTTTAAAGAGTCAAAGTTTACATGGTCTAATCATAGAAGAAAAAAATAATGTACTAATCATGGAAAAATTAGACTGTATTCTAGCCAATGAGGAATGGTTAAATATCTTCCCTAATGCCACAATCACTCACCTCTCAAAATATACTCGGATCATAACCCAATTTTGGTTAAACTTAACAACTGTTTCAATTACCCACACAAACCCTTTAGATTAGAAAATATTTGGTGCACTCACCCGACCTTATCAATATAGTAGCTACCAACTGGTAAAATAAGGGACTCCTTGAGGCCACAAAATTCTTCACTACGATTATTAAAATATGGGGGAAAACAACATTTGGGAGCATCTTTAGAATTAAAAAAAGGATACTGGCTCGACTAAATGGAATTGAAAACTCCATCAATTATAATCAAAGAATTTTCCTTCAACACCTAGAGAAATCTCTAATTAAGGACTACAATAATATTTTAAAACGGGAAGAGGACTACTAGAAACTTAGATCTCGGATTAATTGGCTTAGTGAAGGTGATGCAAATATAAGATTTTATCACATCTCAGCTTCTAATAGAAAAAGATAAAACCACATTAGTTACTTTAAAAATGATGAAAGAAATTGGATCAATAATCAAAAATACATATTAGACTACAAACTTTCCCACTTTACGATTATTTTTACTACCAACCATGAGGCAACCAATTGGTCTAGCATTAAACAAAGCCCTACTAGCTTAGAAAATATAGACCTTTTAAATTTAAATAAACCCCTGCTAGATAATGAAATTAACTCGGTACACTCTTTCAAACCATTTAAGTCACTACGGCCCGATGGTTTTCACCTTTTTTTTATCAAACTTATTGACACATCATAGGAAAGTCTGTGAGGAATTTTTGTCATAAAGTATTCAAAGATAGCTCAACCCCTCCTGAAATCAATTCTATCTATTTATGTTTAATTCCTAAACTTCCCAATTCCAATAATCTCAACAATTTTTGCCCAATTAGCTTATGCAATACCATCTATAAAATTATAACAAAAATAGTAGCCAAATAGACTAAAACCTTTTTTTTAAGCTTATCAGCCCTACTCAATCTAGCTTCATCAAAAATAGAAGAGTTAGTGACAATGACATACTTATCCAAGAACGTATCCATCAGTTCAAGAAATATAAAGGAAAGACTGGTAGTATACTAATCAAGACCGACTAAGAGAAAGTTATTAATAATTGGAGTGGTCTTTCATTTATAGAGCTCTCCTTTACTTTAAGTTTCCTACCAAATTCTCCCAGCTAATCATGTCTTTCATAACTACTTCCTCAACAGTTGTCCTGGTAAATGAAACCAAAACAGACTTCTTTAATTCAAGTTGGGAAATTAGGCAAGGGGATCCCATATCTCCATATATATTCATATTATGTATGGAAATGTTATCCAGGTACATTAATCACCAAGTCGACATTAGGAAATGGGATTTCATTAACCTAAGTAATAATTGTCCTCCCTTGTCGCACTTATTCTTTGCAGATGACCTTGTTCTAATGGGAAAAGTTAATAATAAAATATGCTCCACAATTCATTTTGCTCTTGACTACTTCTGTGAGATCTCTGGTCAATTTATTAATTATAAAAAAACTAGAATCATTTTTTCCAAGAATTGTAATGTCACCACTACAACTGATATCTCCTCTTACCTAGGCATCAAATGCATAAATCTTTTGGTAGATATCTAGGATTCCCAATAATCGATGGTAATCCTAATCACAAGGACTACCAACATATCGTTGATAAAATGAGAGCATAACTTTCAGGTTGAAAAATTAATAACTTAAATTTAGACGGTAGAGATATTCTAATTTCGTCGACCCTATCTAGCCAACTAGCCTATTACATGCAATATACCTTATTACCCTCCAAAATCATTAAAACAATTGATCAAATTCAAAAAAAAATTCATATAGGGGCACAAATGAAAAAGAAACTATATCTTATTAGTTGGGATGTTGTCACAAATAAAAAGGAACATGGTGGATTGGATTTAAAGAAAGCTAGATCTAAAAATGAAGCCCTCCTTACCAACCCAGCATGGAGATTTACACTGCTAAAACTAGTCATAATACCTCTTTCATCTGGAAAAGCATTGTTAAGGGGTGGTTAATATGCCATCATGGTATGACATGGATTATCCACAACACTTCTTCTCTTAATATCTGCGAAAGCAAGTGGATCCTAATCCAAATACACTTAGAAGTTTTGTTATAGGCCCCCTAACCAAGCAAGAGTCTACTCTCATAATCAGTAATATTAGAACTAATAAATGGAATCTTAGTAAAATCTCCTTCATCATTCCTACTGAGATTGTAACGACCTGACCGGTCGTTCCGTGAGATTTACCTCATTTTCCCTATTTCTGAATTTGTTATATATATCGCTATCCCATTTTTGATGTGTTGGATCAGTTGGTTTGGGTTCGGAGTGGTTATGGTGAGAGTTTAGGCATTTAGCCTTTTAAAGTAGCCTAATAGTTGATGAAGTCAACTAAGAGTTGACTTATTGGTAAACAACCTCGGAATGTGGATTTTTTTGGCTCGGATAACTTTGTTAGGTGATTTGGGACTTAGGAGTGTGTTCAAAATATTTTTGGGATGTCCGGTGTAGAATTAGGCTTGAATTGACGAAAGTTAGTTTTTGGCGATTTCCAGTCGGCAGTGGAAAATAGGCTATCGGGGTCGGAATGAAATTACGGAAGTTGAAATAGTTTCATAATGTCATTTTGGGTATGTCTGCTAAATTTCAGGTCAATCGGAAGTGTTTTGGTTGGTTTCAGCGTAGTTGGCGAAATTTAGAAGTTTCAAAGTTCTTAGGCTTGAATTTGATGTAAATTTGGTGTTTTCGTGTTGTTTTTGGTGTTTCGAAGGATCGACTAAGTTTGAATGATGCTATGGGGTGTGTTGGTATGTTTGGTTGGGGCCCCGAGGGGCTCGGGATTGATTTCGGATGGTTAACGAGAAGTTTGGAGTGATTTTTGGTAATTTGTAGGTTGCTGGTTGCTGGTGTTTTCGCACCTGCGGAAGGGGGGCCGCAGGTGAGGTTCCGTAGGAGCGGACTGGGATCCGCAGGTGCGAGATTTAACTGGTTTTGGCTAGATTCGGAGCAATCGGGAGCCAATTTGAGGGGCAAAGGCATAGCGGACTAGTGTTGTGGCCCGGTAGAGGCAAGTAATGGTCTTAAATCTTGTCCTAAGGGTATGAAACCCCGGACTGCACTATTTTCTCATTGAATTTGGAATGGCGCACATGTCGGATGACAAATATGTGGCGCATAATGATTTTTGGATTGGACTAGGTCCTCTCCGCGGTGACTAATGGGTTACATATTTACTCAAAACCTTATGTTAAATTATGTTCTAAAGATTTGTGAAATATTTGGGCTATAAGCCGTGTTTGGGGCCTCGTGCCGATCTGTTTAGACCCTTCGATGGCGTTTTACTGCTGTTTTCCTCACTACCTGTTGATGACTTTACTCAACATCATTGTGTATACTGTTTTAATTGAAACTCAGCCTGATTTACACTACATGAGCATTGAAATGATATTTTCGGGTCGAGTACCCTGTTTTACTACTTCGCTCGAGGGGCTTTTCAAGTGGTTCCACCGAGTGTGGCCGAGGGCCAAGAGTGATGGTGAGGTGCTGAGTGATATTAGCGCTTGGGCTGAAGGAGCCCCTCTGGAGTCTGTACACACCCCGGAGTCTGTACACATCCCCAGTGAGCGCACCGATTGCGAGTGATGAGTGATTAGGAGGCATGAGTGACTGTGAGGTGCTGAGTGATTGTGAGGTGCTGAGGGATTGTGAGGCATGCCCGAGGGGCTGATTATGAAACATGTTTTGCCCGAGGGGCTACTATGATTTTTCTACATTCATTGCATACCAAATCCTTTGTTTTAAATTTCTTACAAAAGTGCATTCTTTAAAGGACTTTTATGAAGTTGATTTTTAAGACATGTTGGTTTGTATATCTATATTATACTATTGGAAAGTAAGGCTGTGTATATTGTGACTTGATGGCATTGATTTTTATGTGTTTCTTTGCTACTTAGACTTGATTTATTTCCATTACTACTGAGTTGGCGTACTCACATTGCTCCCTGCACCTCTGTGTGCAGATTTAGGAGCAGATATCGAGCGTTAGCTTTTATATATCGCAGCGGAGCCGGATCGTGGGATATAGAGGTAGCTTTTCAGCGTTCGCAACATCTCTGTTTTACCTTCCTGTTGCATTTAGCTTTGATTCTGAGTTTTGTATTATAATAGTTTATTTTGGCTTATTCCACTAGATGCTCATAACATGTTGGCTCCAGATTTTAGGGATGGCAGTACTGTATAGAATTTGGCCTATTATATTAAGAATTTTTTGGTATATTGTTATGAAATGCTTGAAACTTAAATGAGATTTTCAAAAGAAATTGTGAACATGCGGTAGTCGGCTAGCCTAGTTCCACGATAGGCGCCATCACAGCCGGTTAGGATTTGGGGTCGTGACAGAGATATACCAAAGAATTACCTCTATTTTTTACCCCAGACAGTAACAAAAATACTTTTATAGAGGACATTAATGAAGATAGATCCTTTACTACAAAATCTTGATATAATCTGATTGAAAAGGAATCACTCACAACAATGAATTTTAATTGGATATGGAAACTTCACTGTCCTAATAAAAATAACTTTTTTCTATGGCTTTGCTACCATAATAAGCTACCTTGTAGAAATTACCCAACTCGTATAAGTATGAATATTAATGACCAATGCACAATCTGCCGCAAGGAGCCGGAGACAATTGTTCATATTTTCTTTAAGTGTTCTATCGCCCAAAACCTTTGAGGACAATTAGGTATAAACACAACCAACTATCAACCAAATATGGACAACTGGATTTATACCTGCGCTATAAGAACCCTTCCTTAACCAACAAATACATATCATGGCACAACTTATTCTCATTCATTATATAAAATTTATAGTTAAATAGAAATAATAACAATATAAACAACAACTCCAACAACGTCTCCATAAAATGGATCATGAACCAGGACATCGAGTATAAGTTACTACAGAGTGTGAATCTAACTTGGATATAAAGATTGAGATACAATTCTATTGGACTCCTCCCCATACAAGTTAGTACAAACTGAACATAGAGGGGGCTTTCAAAAAGGGTGACACAAGTGGTAGTTTAGGAGGTGTTTTTAGAAATCCAAACGGAGATTGGATTTTAGGACTCACAATGAAAACCACCGGCTACACATAGCAGAGGAGAGGAAGTTATATCCCTTGGAAATAGAGACAGATGCCACACAATAATTACTTATATCAACGATGGATGTGGAACTTACGACTCTATCATTAAATCATGCAGGTTGTTACTATTCGCAATGGGCATGGTGGTGATTCAACATAACTTCAGACAAGGCAACGAAGTAGCTCATCTCTTGGCAAAACATGCAAAGACTCTTACCATTTTCAATAAATTATGTCGTTTGTCTATTCCTCCATCCTATGTCATGGCCAGGATGCTGACGGACAAGGGAGGGAATGTTATATAAAAATTATCTCTATTACTACTTGTAGTCATTTGGCCAAAGTTGCTAATCAACATGCAATGCATAGATTATCAGCCTCTAGTATTGATCCTCCGGATCATATCTTTTGTAAACTCTAATCCTTATTAAATAAAATGTCCAGTTTATAAAAAAAGAAAATCTCAAATGTTACTATTTAAAACGGAACTTAAAATTAAACGTAACCTCCACGGGTAACTATATATCCATATAAGCGTATTTCTATAGATGACTAATTAATGACTTATAACTATATTAAGCTCTTGTATACGGGTGAAACTGAACCCTTGAGATGCATCGATTTCCGATGAAATATATAGAGTAAGAGAGAGATGTGACAGCAAGGAACCGAAATCGAGGCAAAAAGCCCTCGAGCCGGGTTCCGGGGTAAAGTGCCCGCCCTCGGGAATATCGGGGTCATTGACCCCGGGATCGGTTCAAATCCTAAAAGGCCTCGGAGAGCATTATCAGCAAACCAAGCACGATTAAAAAAAGGCCGTGATATCCGTGACCAGCCGGATATCACGGCATGGATCTCGGCACGTAATGACGAAAATTCGTTGATTGGTTAAACAAAAGATTTTTACCTTTTATGGAATTGTACTTAGAATAGAACTTCCCTACTATATAAAGGGGAGTTTGATTATTCATTAACCACACTGTAACACCCATATCAAGGCAATATACTCTTATTTTCTCTGTTATTCAAAGTTCTCACTTTTGTTCATCAGTGCTTCGTTACTGTGAGTCCGGGATCGAGGGTAGACATTTCTTAAAGGCTGTTATTGAGTCCGAAACCACCCCCTTAAGTGGTTTGATAATTTATTACGTCCCTTATCTGTTTAATCTAACGTAATTTATTATTTGTATTGAATTAATCCGTGTATCCTTAAAATAACATACAAATTTAATTATTATCGGATTTTTAGGGTAAACATCTCTACGTTTACTTTACTTGAAAATCTGACATCTCGTTAGTAAACCTTTTGCACGCACACATTTTATGCATGGGTTTTTAAAATTTCCCACACAAGAAAAATGAGATTCCTATGTGAAGTATGAATGTACGAATTGCCATTTTATTCTGGTTTAGCCACCACAAATAATTATATATGCATAAGAATAATTTTCTTATATATTAAACTCTAATTTTTTTATTGTATCCGCAAATTTGACCATAAAAGAATCAAAGCTAAACTTATTGTGTGACGCCTTCCTGAGATTCCTTGGAAGAGCGACGTAAAGCTAAGCAACTGATGTCAGTGCAGCTGCTGTCCGCCAACTAAGGTCCCCTCCGTACACTAGATGAGATTGTCAGTGTCGTACGGGAAAATCAATGTCAAGAACAATTGAGAGAACAATAATGAGAATTGAAAGAAAACTTGATTGCATTAATGAAAACTATTGTAAAAGAAGGCAACACGGTGTCGAGGGGGAACGACACCAGTACAGAGAATTGCTTGCTAGAAAGTTTTTGATTGCTTGATTCCCCCTAATAATGCTTAAAAAAATCAAAGTTACAAGACTTGACCTAACTACGCTAGAGGAACATAATGAAAGTACATGGAATAAAACTACTCTATATTTACAATGAAAAAGACTTAGTTTTCTGCAAGGTAGACACAAGTCCGTTGTCAGCAACTTTGTCTTTGGCATCACGATTTGCGCGTGCGGCGCTGTTGGCAGTTGCCTGCGGCTGGGCTCTAGTGAGGGAGGGCGACAGAGGTACATGCGCGCTTGTCACTTGGCATAGCCAAGTCCACGGAATCATCCGTGGCGCTAGGCATTGGAAGGCTTGCAAAATGACACGGGACGCGTCCAAGGGGTCATGGGACATGACTGGAAAGTCACCCATGACAAACCACATGCTCACACATGACTTAAAATGCATGTTTTTGTTATTTGCACATAAGGAATTGGATATTTTGTTCTAATATCTATCACTAGTAGAATTGATGCATCAACTAAATTCATCCATGCACATGGACTTATATTCTGAGATTGCTCCTTTTTTGTATTCATATCAAGGCACCACTAATTGATATAACATTGACTAGTGGAATTCCATTTGGCCCACTAAAGGAACTTACCTATACTTACAAACACATTGATTTAAACCAAAAGTCTCTTAAAGCATAATGACTTTGATTCTTAATTGAGACAGATAATCGTTTTCTTTTCCTTTTTTAGTAATTTTAATTCTATTTTGTTTAAAATATTAGAAGTCAAAAAATTTACATGGGAAAAATTATTTAATTTTCTAACGTGAATTTACAAAATGACAAAGCATGACGTGTCCCTGCACCAGAAATTTGACCTTTTGGTCATTTGTATTTTTTAAGAATATACACATAATTCAATTACTTTAAAGTTACAAACGATAATTTATTGAATTTAAGATCATAGAGTATAAGTTTAGTGATCATATGCAAAATGAACTCAATATTTTGTGAAAAAAAATAAAATCTTATAGATTTACAACAAACACATTAATTAATTAGACAATACCTGAATATATACCAATAATTGATCGCCGGCCAAATAACTTAATTTAAGAAAGCGGGAGTTTGAACCTAGCATCCATGCGTTAATTTTATATGCATGAAAATTCTTAGTATGGAACCTATATTATATTACTATGTTTTTAAAAAATATATGTGACAATCTAACTATCTGGGCTAGAATGACGAGAACCTAAGCTTGAGAACACTAAATGCATCAACAAAATCAGAGTATTTTGGAATTCCATAAGGAAGTATTATTAAAAGTAAAATGAGAATAAGAACAGGCTAAAATGGAAGTAGTTATCAAATGTTATTCTTAACTTAGGACATTGGAATTCCTAGCAATTCTTGGAGATGAAAAAGCCCTTAAACTAATCATTTATTTCACATGCAATTTACAAATGACAAATGCTCCATCAAAATGAGACAACAAAACACCTAGGGCACATTGCTCGACCCACCCTTTCCAAAGTATTAAAAAGGTGAAAAAGTAAATAAAACAAGGGAATTGTCTTTATGGTTGGGTAAAAGTGAGCAAAAGGAACCCCAAAAACATACCCCTTCTTTCACTTTTATTTGTCAAGTATTCTAAAAATAAATTTTTATTTTTATTTATTAATTTTCGCATATTGAAAAAAGTAAATTATTTTTCCTATTTTGTCACATTCATTAATTATTCATTTCCAATTATTTTTCAAATCCATTAAGACTATATACCAAAAAAAATATCATGATAAATTATGCATTTTATTTATTATTTCTTAAGAAAGGTGAAAAATTAATAGTGGACGAGTAAAAGTGAATGAAGGAAGTACTAAAACTTTGATACTCCTTCCGGTTCATAATAAGTGACCAGTTTCCTTTTTCCTTTTGGTCCAAAATAAGTGTCGAGTTATGTAATCAAGAGAGAATTCAATTTGTTTTTACAAAATAACCCTTACGTACATATCTCTAAAAAGTTTTCTTACTCCTCACGTTAAATGTTTAATTAAGGGTAGTTTAGTCATAGTAGGTATTTTTATATAGAATTTAATATTTTCTTAATAGGCGTGGTAAAAACAAATTAATCATTTATTATGAACGGGAAAGGAGTAATAAGCAAACATTTCTTAAATCTCGTCGTGAAATTTACGCGCCGAAAAGGGGATGCTCCACCTCTAGGTGAATGACAGCTGACCTCTTAACTCTCAAGTGTATTTATGCTATCTTTTGCCTTACTTAATTAATCACCGCCATTCTCGTGTCCATCTATTTTCTTCTCAACAAACATGGGCACCAACCTAGAGGGCAAAGTTATAACTGGTAAATTAACACTAGTTAATTATGATTAAATGATCTGCATTATTCTTATTTTAAATATTAATCACTAAAATTAAATTCGTTGATTTAAAATTATAGTAACTGTTTACCCCCGTGTCCACGAAGTATTTTAATTTTAGAAAGTCTAATAGAAGAAATGGGAGAAGAGGAACCCGTTGAACTTAGAATGTAACGGAAATGTTTGGTTTATTCACTTGAATAAAATACAATAAATTATTGCCAGTCGTTGGTGAAAGAGAATTAGAATTGATATATATTTTCTCATTTCGGTTCAGTTTGGTGAAAAAAGTTTGCCAAAAGAGCAAGAAGCTACCAAACTTTTCATTTTTATTTCAAATGTTAGTTTACTTACAAAATGAGGATTCGACTACTCTCTCTATTTTTTTATTATGTTCATTTCTTTAAATTCTTATTCGGGTTTATTACATAGTATCATAAAAGAACTTATAATTTTTAATATATATAAAATTTAATAACTAAAAATGAGTTACGTGTTCAATAACAAATTTAGGATTCATAAACTTCAAATCACCACACTATCTCTAATCACATCGTCACATGGAGGATGTTTTATAAAATAAAATACAAAGGGTATTTTAGAGTTCTAACTAAAATGGATGTTTTAAATAATATTCTTATTTTCCTTGTTCAAAAAAAAAAACTTCGAATAAATAAAAAGGTTGCTTTAACAATATACATGTAATTACGCTAAAGAAAAGAAATTAAAGAAAACTTAAACTGACGTCTGCTCCTCAACTGTCATTCGGATTTAATTCAATGTGTAGCGCGTAAAACGATAAGATTCGTTACAGGCGTTTGCAAATACCACTCGGGTCGGTTCGGGTCATACCAAATCTTACTAAGAAGCATGTTCGTTGTCACAGCAGCCAATAGAAAACAGCCACTCAAACAAACAAAACAAAAATATATAAAATAAATAAAAATTTCTCAGCGAATAAGTGTCGGCTGCTTCTTTATTTCTTGGGTTCTGCGTTTGCGAATTCACTTCTATAAAAACCTTTTCCTTCTTTACAAATTACAAACAAAAAAGCTAGCATTAAGAACTTGGATCATGTATATATTTTCTTGGATTCTTTTCTCTTTTTTTACATTTATAATATATAGCTTTTAGTTTACACACCAACATTTGGTGTTGGAGCTTATTTTAGCTCCATAACTAAGAACACTGAACTGGGTTCAGCGTAAAATTTCGTTCCAAGTAATCCCATTTTGGAGATTTTCTCAATCTCTTCATTGCCATTTTCAGGTACTTTATTTTCAAACCTTGAGTTTTATTAATTCTGATAGAAGGGTTTTAGTAGTATTAGTTAATGACACTTTTTTTTTTCTTTCTGAATGGCATTAATCTTGATACTAAATATGGGAAAACACATTTATTTGTATAAAGTTTTAATCTTTCTCTAATTGGGATGTGTTAATACTTTAAAAGTTACTTGTTTATGATTAGTCAGTTTGCTCTGCTTTAAAAGTTATTTGTAGTTCGCTGATAATATTTTTGTTTTAAATAAAATGATTTGCAGAATGGTAAATGGGAGTGTGAAAGTGAAACAATGGATATATTCATTACTTACTTTGTCGATGATTTTTAGAACTGAAGGGCTGTTTGTTAATATTACTTACCTTTTGAGTGGGGTGGCGAAAGGAGCAGGTCAGAATTTTTTGTTTTCCTTTTGGTTTCAAATTAAAATAAGACTATGAATGTGGAAATTGTGTTGAATTTTTTATGCCATTATTGATGTGTTTGCAGTATGTTTGGATGGGAGTCCACCTGCATATCATCATGACAAAGGATTTGGTACAGGGGTTAATAGTTGGTTAATCCAAATGGAGGTTTGTATACTCACTATAATTTTGTTTCAGTTTGCACATTTTATATGACTACAAGTTAGATTATTAGGCTTGTCCAATCATATTTTTATCCCAATCAATGTTACTCGGTTTCTCCAAAAATGGTGCCGCACTCGTGTCGGGTCCTCCAAATATGCACTAATCTTGGAATATGTGACATGCAACCGGCATTTTTGAAGAGTCTGAGCAACATATATCCGATTCAATTATTGGATTTTTCACAATTAGTCATCAATTTAATAGAGTTTTTGCTAGTGATTAGTGGAAAAAAAGGTGCAAATGATGCATAAATAGCTGAGGGAATACTTATAGTATGATTATGAGGCTTTATGATCTGAATAACATTTAGCAACCATGTTGCTAAGGGTACGACTATGAAGAATATTTGAAGATGCTATTTTGGAGAAAAGTGTTAAAATATTTTAAGTGAATGTTGGGAGGACAAAGATGTACTATTTGATATCTATTTTCAACATTGAAAAATTCTATTTTCAGGGAGGAGGTTGGTGCAATAATGTCACCACTTGCCTTTCTCGTAAGAATACTCGCTTGGGATCGTCCAAACAGATGGTAAAACAACTCGCTTTCTCGGGAATTCTAAGCAACAAGCTTCAGTTTAATCCAGGTAGAGCTTCACCTGTTTTTATATTGATGGCTCTCATTAATAACAATTTTCCTATCTGAAATCTTATTTGAAAATTGTAGACTTCTATAACTGGAACAGAGTAAAGGTTAGGTATTGCGATGGATCATCCTTCACCGGTGATGTTCAAGCAGTCAATCCGGTAATTTTAAGTTAATGCTGAGACTTTTGATTCGTCCAAAACTACGATTCTTTCATGATCTCATAAAAATATCGTGGAGATTAAAATCCTCCATTTGGCTTACTTTTGTGATTCTAATGATATCAGAATACTAATCTTCACTTCAGAGGGGCAAGAGTTTTTCTTGCTGTTATGGAGGATTTGTTGGCAAAGGGAATGAAGAATGCTGAAAATGTACAGCCTTTTCTGCCTCTTTTCTCTTTTTCTCAGATGCTTAGACAATACTCTACTGTTGCTTACTGGCTCACAAATCAAGTTCTAATGGTAGGCTATTCTGTCTGGATGTTCAGCTGGCGGATTGACTTCAATTTTACATTGTGACAGCTTCAAGGCGCTCCTACCAATGGGTGCTAAAGTAAAGTGTTTTTCAGATGCTGGTTATTTTATCAATGTGTAAGCAGTTCTATAGTATTGTAATATCCTGGTGTTCGCAAGACTTCCAAAAATTTTAACTAAAATTCTCCGCTTCATTGCAGGAAAGATATTTCTGGTGCGTCTCATATTGAAGAGTTCTTCGGAGATGTTGTCAGATTACATGTACGCTTCTGTTTGCTGAAATAAAATGTTGAAAATCTGTAATCTTTTTTATCACCTGTCAAGGAATTTCAATTTTCTAACAGTAATTGTGCCTAGAAAAAAAGACAAAACAGTAAATTCAATGGAGAAGCTTTACATAAATTTCAATCTCATTTTACCTTATTTTGGCTTCAGGGTTCTGCTAAGAATCTGCCGCCATCATGTACCTCAAGATTGAAACCAAATTTGGTAAGAGCAGTCACTTTCATAATATTTGTTGTGCCTTTTACTTCAGTTTACGTTATGCTAATAATCCAATAATCTTGCAGTGTTTTTTCCCGCAAAATGTTGCTCAACACGTGCGGACACCACTTTTTCTAGTTAATGCAGCCTATGATTCCTGGCAGGTAAGAGCATTTCTGAAACTTCACTTCTCTACTCTTAGTATCTGTATATGTTCAACATAAGCAGAGTGCAAAGAAAAAATTCACCTGTTTGTCCAATAACTTAGTACAACCTGAATATCGATGAATGTATAAAGCAGAGTGGAGTTAATTTCTCTTCCTGACTTAATATTATTTGAATTCAGATAAAGAACATTTTGGCTCCTGGTGTTGCTGATCCCCATGGGGTCTGGCACAACTGCAAACTTGACATACTGAAATGCTCTTCCAGGCAGCTTCAAACTATGCAAGGTCAAGACTCTAAGCCCTCAATACCTCAATGTTGAATTTGGATTTTAGGTGATAAGATATGCTGTTAAAGGTTTCATTCTAAAATAGAAATGACACCTCATGAACTGCAGAACGCTCGAAAAAAATACATTTCACGAAGAGCTTTTTGTTCATGATGTCTGACAGTTAAGACTAATTCCTCAGGTTTTAGATTGGGGTTTCTGAGAGCATTATATGCACTTGGCCCTTCTTCATCTAGAGGGTATTTTATCAACTCATGCTATGCACACTGTCAAACTGAAGTTCAAGAAACATGGTTCAGGCCTGACTCTCCTAAGTTAGCTAACAAGGTAAGCGATTAGCTGAACTCTAACTTGTTCATTTCACATTCCGGTTATTGATATGTAAAAGTGCTTAGTTTTTACTTCTTGTCGGCGTAGACCATTCTCAGTCTCCTATCGTTGAGAACCACTGACTGTGCTAAAAATCTCTCTTCTGCAGACAATTGCCAAAGCACTCGGAGACTGGTTCTTCGACAAAAATCCATTCCAGAAGATTGATTGCCCTTACCCTTGTGATAAAACTTGTCACAACCGTGTTTTTGATCCAAATGTCAATCCTTTTGATATTTGATATGTGAATCATTGATAGAAGTTATTCTTTGAGATCATTGATGTGGAAAATTAGTAACTCCCAAAGGGAAATAGAAAATGTAGAACGAAACAAGTTTGTATTGATTTATTAAATATTTCACAATAAGGGAAAGCTACCATAGCATAAAATTGTATGTTGCACCATTACTATAATAGTCTCAATAAAAGTGATTTTATGCTTGTTTGTGTTTTCGAATGGTATGTATATATTAATTTTATCGAGTTCATAATTTTTATTTTCAGGGCAAACTCGAAGGCACTTGGCACCTGAGTTGATTTAAGCCCGATGTTTCAAAATGGTCAGTCTGAAAGGATCTTTCTTGATCTTGAGGACATGTTTAGGGCATGAGCCATTGATTTAAGAGGTAATTGGGATGGGCACTTGCTTTTGATGGAATTTGCTTAAATAACAATTTTCAGGTTAGCAAATAAATTCCATCGTTAACAACAAATTGATTAACTTATGAAGATTAAGCAATCCAGCAAAGAACTAAGGAGAAAGTTATTTTTACATAGGTACGATATTTGGCAAATTACTATTAGAAAAAAAATCCTTTAGCAAACCAGCGCGTCACATTGCAAGCTTCTGGCCCAAAACTTTGGTGCATGGGTAGTGTGCTGAATACTCCTTGGCCATCACATTGCACAGTCAAAGCGACACACTAATGGGCGGACATGATAAATGGATCTTGGGCCTAACTCAACTCCAAAAATAATAATTGTTCAAGACATATAAGGAGACCAAGGATCTCAAATCCCGTCGATAGGGACAACTCAACACCTCCCCCCTCCCCCCAGGCCTGCAAACTTGAGCGTGGACAACATAAATGGGGGCCCAACATCGGTAACAATAATAGGGATGAGCCTGATTCTACTACCATGATAAATAAATCTTGGGCCTAACTCAACCCTAAAAGGTAGCTTATGAGGCGAGGATTGTCCAACACCATTTAAGGAGACCAAGGACCTCAAATCCCATCGACATGGGACAACTCAACAGGATCTAAAGCGCAACGTTGACGTGAATCCAGTAACTTTTACTCATACCCTGTAGATTATTAAGAAATTCATTAAATATAAACAAATATGTGATTGTAAATCTCACAATTATTACATATTAAATTGAGATCGTTATAAGGACCCATAAACTTAAAACTCTAAATGCGCCTATACACTTGTACTGAAGTCAGAGAAAGGTGCATTAGAGCCTGGAATCCGTTTTTCAATCTCGATGCTTGGGTCCAAATTACCTTCACCTCTTCTTGCAATGTGTAAGCATATTGAACTATTGAAGCATCTCTATTTGAGGTATTTCAAAGGCTTTTAGCTCATGTTCAAGGAGGAAAAACTTCTTAATATTCATTTTTCGATGGTTTTGATAGCTTTGGATGGTAATTTAAGACTTGGGAGTATGTCCTAATTTGCATTTGGATGTTAGTAGAAGGTTCCGACATCATTTGGTAGAAGTTGGCAATTTAAAGGTTTGGAATTTTCCTAAGTTTGATCATGCTTTGAATTTAAAGCTATCGGGTTCGGATTATGGTTTCAGGACTTGGAATAGGTCCGTTTCGTCATTTGGAACTTAACTTTTTGGAAATTGTATAAAAATCATAGCTTTGTTAATTGAAATTATTTCTCTTGCATTGTTTGATGAATTTAAGTCATCTTCGGCTAGATTGAGTCGATCAGAGGTGAATTTGTAAAGGAAAAGATAATTTGAGTCTGGATTTGGCCGAATTGAGGTAAGTGTCTTGCCTAACTTTGTGTGGGGGAAACTACCTCTTAGGATCCGAGTTGAATATGCTATTTGTGTCACGTAAAAGCCGTGTACGTAAGTTGACGAGTGAATACACTGGCTATATATGGTATTTGACGGGTTTTGGTTATCTAGACTCTTTCATTGCCTTTAATTGAATTATCCTGACGTTGTTTTACTTGCACACCATTGTTGTCACGTGCTTTACTTGTCCTGTTATTTTTGTAATATTTGCTGCATTTATTTGATTATTACGTGGTTCATTTTGCCGTATACTTATACCCTTTGATTGTAGAGATTCTTGTAAACTGAGTGATTGGATTATTGTTGTTAATTTAAATTGCTTGTGGATTGGGTTGCACGCCGCGACAGGTGAAATAAGAGAGAATTGTGAAATAGTAATACAGTAGGAACGGGTTGCACGCCACAACATGTGGAATAAGGGAGGATTGTGCGAGTGAAATAAGAAAAGAGAATTTGATATTGATACAGTGAGATCGGGTTGCACACAGTAACATATTTTATATGATATTCTTGATATTGATATGGTGAAATAAGGGAGGATCGTGTTTTGACAGCTATTCGGAAGTTATTGTTGCGGACATTTGAGTTGTGTGGAACATCTTGTCATTGTACCCTAGGTTTGGGATTGTGGCTCGATTCATCTTGTTCAGGCTTATGCAGTGTATTGATGCGAGATTCAGGTCCTATGATGAGTTTCAGATGTTGAGGAGTGGGTTTTGTCGTAAGGTTATGGAAGGATGAAGTGAGATCTTCAGTTAAGTTGCGTTGTCAGGCCTACATGGATTGGGGTGACATGGAATTACCCTCGGGTGTATGTATGGTGAGCATATGCAGTGATTTGATTGCCTTGGAATGACTCGTAGCACGTTTGAGGACGAACATATGTTTAAGTGGGGTAGGTTGTAACAACCCGACTAGTCATTTTGAGCAATTGCGTCTGGTTTAACAATTTGAGGTCATGAGTAGCTACACATAGTGTATTATGACTTGCGTGTATGGTAGGATTTGGTTTTTGAGTTAGTTGATTTGAATGAGGACTCCCACTTGAGAAGCTGGAAATTCAAAGAGTTGACTAAGTTTGACTTTTGAGTATTTGACATCAGATCAGAGTTTTGATGGTTCCGATAGCTCCGGATGGTGATTTTAGTCTTGGACGTATGCCCGGATTTGCATTTGGATATTTCTAGAAGGTTTCCGCATCATTTTGTGGAAATTGCTAATTTAAAGGTTTGGAGTTTTCCTAAGTTTGAGCATGGTTTGACTTTAAGGCTATGAAGTTTGGATTTTGGTTTCGGGACGTGGAATAGGTCCATTTCATAATTTGGATCTTGCCTGCAAAATTTGGTATCACTAGGAGTTGATTTGATATGGTTCGGACGTTTGGTTGTGATTCTAGAAATTCTTGAAGTTCATTGTGATTTTCATGCATTTTGGTGTCCGAATCGTGATTCTGGATGTTATTTTGGTGCTTTGATCACGCGGGCGAGTTCATGTTATGTTTCTAGACTTGTGTGGATGATTGGTTTAGAGCCCGAGGGCTCGGATGGGTTTCAGACACGTTTTAGAGTTATGGAAGAAGGTACAGCTTTGTTGGTGTCTATTTCTGTAATTGCAAGAGTTTTATCGCATTTTCAAGATCATTCTTGCTTTTGCGACGATGGGCTGGGGTAGGGGATTTCACATTTGCGAATAATTTTATCGCATTCGTGATTAGGCAACTTTTGCATTTGCGACACAAACTGTCGCTTTTGCAAAGACTCTGAGCTCGCGTTGCGAGTCTTGTGTCGCATTTGCGACTTTGAAATATCTGGTCAGCCTTCGCTTTTGCAATGCCATTTTTGCATTTGCGACCTTCACATTTGTGAACTTGATGTCTCAAATGCGATATCTGAGGTTGGTATTAAGACTTTCATTTCGGGACTTAGCTCCATTTTAATATATTTTGAACTCTAGACTCGGTGGGAGGCTATTTTGTGGAGAGATTTTCATACCAAACTATTGGGTAATTAATTTTTATCAACTTTAAATTATATTTCGTGATTATATATTAGATTTGGCATCAAATTCGTGAGAATCTAAGGAAAAATTTGGGGATTTTGCCAAAGTTTTGAAAAATGAAGATTTTGGATTTGAGAGCCGAATTGGGCTCGAATTTGGAAACAAAACACATATATGGACTCGTTGGGCTATGGGTAGTCAAGACCTACCCTTGGACCCAGGTTTTGACATGCCGAGCCCGGGGTTGACTTTTGTTGACTTTATGGATATTGTATAAAGATCATAGCTTTGTTAATTGAAATTGATTCTCTTGCATTGTTTGATGATTTAAGTCGTCTTTGGCTAGATTGAGCGGGGGGGGGGGGGGGGGGGTGAATTTGTAAAGAAAAAGATTTTGAGTATGGATTTGGTCGAATTGAGGTAAGTGTCTTGCCTAACTTTGTGTGGAGGAAATTACCTCTTAGGATTCAAGTTGATTATGCTATTTGTGTCACGTGAAAGCCATGTACTCAAGGTGACGAGTGGGTACACTGGCTATATGTGGTATTTGACCGGTTTAGGTTATCTAGACTCTTTTCATGCCTTTAATTGAATTGTCCTTGCGTGTTATGTATCTCATTGTTATGCTGCTCTTACATGCTTTATTTGACATTGTTAGCACTTATTTAACCCCTTACTTCTCATTTTGCCCTTACATGCTTTAGTTGAAGTTATTGCCTTTCTTATTGTCTTGTTACCTTTGATTGTTGAGTCCCTTCCATGATTCCGTGCCTATTGCTACTTGTCTTAACTGTTTTACTTGCACACATTGGTTGTCACGTGTTTTACTTGTCCTGTTCTTTTTGTAATATTTGTTGCATTCATTTGATTATTATGTGGTTCATTTTGCCGTGTACTTATACCCTTTTACTGTAGAGATTCTTGTAAATTGAGTGATTGGATTGTTTTTGTTAATTTAACTTGCTTGTGGATCGGGTTGTGTACTGCAAAAAGTGAAATTAGGGAGGATTGTGAAATAATAATACGGTGGGATCAGGTTGCATGCCGCAACAGGTAGAATATGGGAGGATTATGTGATACGGTAAAATAAGGGAGAAGTTGATATTGATACGGTGGGATCGGGTTGCGCACCGCAACATATTTTATATGATATTCTTGATATTGATTTGGTTAAATAAGGGAGGATTGTGTTTATATGGTTGAATCGGGTTGCGCGCCGCAACGGATTGTGTGTGTTGTATTCATTGTTGTATTGTTTTAGATTTCGGTGTTTATAATGTTAGATGATGAGGGCTGATATCCCTGGGTTTACTGATTTTTAGGATTGAGTTGTTTTCACTAGTTTACTACTTTGCCGTCATTTCTTGTTTTCCTTTCTCTTTACTATTATTTTGGTGAATTGATTTCTCAGATGAATTTACTACACTGAGTCATTATCCCATACCCTTTAGAGTTGTTGGCAATAAATGGTATTAAATAAATGCATTATTAACATGCTTATCTTATGTGGTCTTACGTTAAAACTCTTCTTTTCATCTGGTATGTTACTATTCTTAATAGTTGTCATATTTTGTTTTAACAAATTTTTTAACTTAAACTCCTCAACTTATCCAATGACTTTATCTTACTTATAAATCGTTGTTATTTTCCTATTTAACAAACTTTAATTTAATTTGGTAGCTATTCGATGCTTTATTTTAATTGAAAATGCTATTTATCAATTGCTTTCCTACTTTATACCAGGTTGTTATTATCCCTTATTGTATAAGATTAAATCTCCTAAATATTTTAAAGTAGTATTTGATACAGATACAATGTACATGGTAGCACGTGGATTTTGCCGTGCAAATTTAATTTGGAAAATATGGGCACAAGGTGCCATGTGTATAAGGTTTGGTAGTTGTGACTTATGATATGAGATTACGAGATGTGGTACCTGGGGTAATTCTTTTTGAAATTCGTGCATTAGGAATGATTTTATTGATTGAGTTGTCATCGGGTTCCCTTACTTGAACCCATTGATATTTCCTCTATACCTCAACTGTGTTTTACTTGGCTGTTTCTCATTGCCATTCGTGCTCCCCTTATTTTCACTGCTGATTGTAATTTGAAATCTTTCTGCTATTGGCCTTGTATTAATATTCTTTCCTTGTTAGTTTTATGTCATATCCTGCACAGGTTGACTTGTCTGGTAGGTGTCTTGACCTGGCCTCGTCACTACTCTACCGAGGTTAGGCTTGATTCTTACTGGGTACCGCTGTGGTGTACTCATGCTACGCTTCTGCACATTTTTTGTGCAAATCCATGTACATCAGATCGAGTTGGTTCTGAGATTTATGCCCGTGCGAATGGAGACTTCCAGGTACACCTGCTAGATGTTCGCAGGCTCCCAAGTTACCTTCTGTTACACTTTATTTCTATTGTTCCTATTAGTCTGGGATAGTGATGTATTGTTATTTATAGTGACTCTTAGAAAAGCTTATGACTTGTACTACTACTTTTGGGATATTGTATTCTCACGCCCCGAACCTGGGGGCCGAGACCGGCACCCGGTACCTCACCTATCCTTGCGTACCAACTTGCGACTAAGGGACTCTGAACATATGATGTCATTCTTTGGCCATGGGAGACATTGCAGGACAATTGTGAATACTGATTAAATATCAATATAAAGCTGGGCCGACAAGGCCGTAATAATTCCTACAGCTACAAACAAACCAAATATATATACAAGGCCTACAAGCCCAACATGCTACACTAACTAACAAGATATGTCTACAAGCCTCTACTGATGGATATACTGTGATCAGAACAAGGCCCCGACCTACTCATAACATATATACATATATTTACAATATGTACATAAAGATCTAGACCCGTCAACTCCGAAGGTCATGGAGCTTACCGATCAAGCTGAACTCGGGCAACACTTAATGAGTATGTCTACCCGCCTGTCTTTCTGAGCCTGCACGCATGAAGTGCAGCGTCCCCAGAAAAAGGATATCAGTACGAAGTAATGTACCGAGTATGTCAGGCAATTTACTGAAAGCTAAAACTGAACTGATAATATAACAGCTGAAAGTAGCTGGAAGTCAAAGATAATCTGAATATATGTTTACCTGCTGATACTGACTCAACTTTTTTGAAGACTTTAAACATAATTTTTGTATATAATAGGTATGTGCCTATTTAGTAGATGTATGCCACGTTTTATAAAAATTCAAGAGTCACTTAGTTTATGTCATGAGGCTGCCACGTGAAAGATTTATTAATCTTATCCAATAATTAATTAATTAATTAATTAATTAGGTAATATCCCGCTATCCGAGAATTGCATAATTAAGAACTGTCTCAAATTACTTAAAATTCTACTTATTTTTAATACACTTTATACATCATACTATAATATACTTTACTATCATGGTCATGTGGTATCATACAAAATAAATACATACGCTATTATTTCATTAAAACATCCATGTAAAAAAATGCACATATTTTCTCAACTTTTAATTTTCCTAATCTCATATAAAGAGTAACCTTCTTTTCGTGTGAGAAAATATTTTTTATCTTTACAATAAAAAAATTCTTTTTGTACTATAAATTCTCAAAACGGAAAAAGGATAATTTTCTTATGATAAAATACTATCTACTCTTATAATAAATAAAACCTCATTTATAAACTCCCACATTCCAGGTATATAATTTAAAACTTATTACAACCATATAAAATTGTATCTATCAACTTTTACCGAAAATGGTTTACTTCAAAGAAAATACATATCAAGCCAATATATAGTAGTTCCGAAATTCTTCAAGCTTATAGGGTCTTACATCCATATCTTCATGTATAACCTTAATCCCTTCCAGCTCATATCTTAATACTTCGACGAATCCTAACGTTAAAGTACGGGATGTAACATCCTTCCCCCCTTTAGAACATTCGACCTCGAATGTTGACTGATGCTCTTATCATTTTCATAACTTATTGCTCTTGTGAATACCTTAATACTCTCCTTACCATTTAGGCCTCTTTCCCACGCCATGACTTGTGATCGAATTCCTTCCAATCTCGTAATTGTTGCTACCTTCTATCATGCAGTGTCTATGATACTGACCTTGTTAGTGTGACTATGCGACTCTTATCTCCTTTTTCCTCTAGATTTTAGGCAATCTCTAGTTCTTACTTTGTAAACATATACAAGGCTTAGTTGGATGCCTCTCTGGACATTTGTAGGTGTACTGAAGCTCTTCGCTCAGTACTTTGTAGAACTTGTGAATATTGCTATATCTTATTTCATAGACCTGGTTATCCATTCTTATGACTTTACTGCATCTATGTAGGTCATACTGTACCATAACTCTTACTTCGATTTATCATTACTGAGGTCTGCAACCAACTCCAGGTTACTCTCGTTGCTTATCCTTAAGACTGATGGTCTAATTTCATCTTATACTGCTGAACTTTCATCCATCTATTGTTGATTCACCTTATTGTTGATTCATCATCTACCAATGATAACTTGATCTCTTATGTAACACCGCCGTTAGGGCTCATCGGGGACATCTGGAGGGGTGATACTATACTTCCATAACCGTACTTTATAGCATCCCAATGTGGCTCACCTTATATGGGTATTTTAGTCCCTTACAATTCACGAAATCCTCTTCTAAATGCTACTAGTCTTAGACTCCTTTGAGTTCATTTAAGATATATTGAGCTTTTTATAACTTAGAGGAACCCTCAGCTCCCTTGTTTTCACGGGCTTAATCCCAAGGACTTATCCATTTTCATCACCTTCTCACTTTCCTTCTTCTTATCCTTACTCTTGTCTTTCTAAAACCTTGTCGTTATATCATACTTTAGCTTGTGATCGATTCCCTTATGCTTTTCTGGAACATCAAGCGAGACATCGCATTGTCTCTAACTCTTCTTTTACTCTCTAATTAGACCTTTCGGTACTTAGAAACCATAGGTTGGATATGCCACTGATGATGCTGCTATCATTCCTGGATTCTGAATCCCCGTGCCTCTAGCCTTCTATCCGAAGTATGGACTATTTACAACCTTCTGCATTTGAGTATCTCGTATATTTTTCACCTTTACCTTACTCACCTTAAAGTCTCGTATCACATATTCGATCTCCTTCATGACCTTCCTTCCATATAGGTAGATTCACATTCACAACTTGAACTTCTATTATAGTACTTGCACCTTTTTACATGATTCGTTGAGAGCTTTATTCTGAATTTTTATGGGGCTGGTATTCTTCTAACTAGACCTCTAATATTAAGAATGACTCTACAGTGTTCTCAACAACTATGTCCATAATTTTCTGGGTTCAATAACCAAAGTCCTGATTTACTTAGTTGATGTAACTCTTTAGTTTTCTCTTTCCTTTGATCAACCTTTATGTATGCTTAAGTTATCTTCCGATCTGCGGCTCATGGTGTTGGATATTACTTTTAGCCTTTCATGGCGCTATGGAATATGATACAATCCTTTAACAATTTAATCCTTCGTCTATGACCTGGGCTCAATTCTTTCTTTTAACGTATACCAGAATCTTTTATGGCTGTGTATGTTGTATGTATAAATCCGAACCCTTAAGCGCGTTCATAACGAACCAACTCTGGATCATTGATCGAATAATTCCTTTCTTCATCTTATCTTTCTTTAAACGTAAGCTATTACTTTTCCTGGTGCTTCTGCCCCCTTGTTGCGTCGATACTTAGCTTATCTTAGTGCCCACATATATTGAAATTCCATCAACTCATATGATCTTGAATATCACTTCTGATTTTACTCCCTATTCATTAGCCACTATAGGTGCCACTTTCTTAGAGAGTGCATACAATGTTATTTTGAGACTGTTGTCATACAACCATTTTCTCTTTAGGTCGTTGTGCTTAGGTTGAAGCCTTCTTCCTTATTTCCCCAGCTAGTCTTTCATCGTAGTACTTAGGGAAGACCCTATGACTCTTAAAAGTTTGAGCCTATTACATTGTATACTCGACGGACCTTCTGATGTCCTTCCTTGCCTATACTTATCTGTAGTTACTTACCTCCACCGCCCTTGTGCTTGTAAGGTTGCTTTCAAACTGGTATTTTGACTGTCTTCCCAGTGACACTCTCTTTTATTTCCGTAACACTCATACGGTACCTTTAACTACCCCGACTCTTATTTGAATATATGTCAAGTATTATAATGACATTACTGCGAGGCTGAATTCTGCATGTTGGGGCTTACTATATTTATCTTGCATATTTTGATGATTTGTCTGTAACCGCTTGTCTATTCATGACTAGGCTCTTCCGGAATCAACTACTAACTACTCGTCGGCCCATTCTCATATCCATATTCCGCGTAATTTTTCTTGGGTTATTTCCTTGTCTTAACTTACCCCATGTACTGGCTCCTTATCTATCAATAACATCCCGGGCAGGAATCCTTACTTCCCTTTTTTTTTGACGTCGTGCTTACATAACGTTCTGGAATCATAGCATATCTGTAACATTTGGATAAGTGCAATCTCATCCCTTTTTCATTTTTATCGCTTTCTTCCTTTATCATTCCATAGTCTCCCCTTTAGGGGTTACTAAGACTTGGAGCTATGACGAACTGCCTATAGATGTTTTTCCACTTCATCTTTGGCATCCTTTCATATCATCAATGACCCTTTCTCGCCTTGCGGTAATCCTTTTGTACCAAGAATAACAAAATTCCTCACTCGCGATGGTGAAACTTAGTGTAACTGGCACATACAGTCCCTTAAGCTTAACTTTGCTCATATTGCTTGCTTTAGGGAAGCGTCTCCCTGAATGACCATTCTCTCAATTCATCATGGATCTTCTTTTGTTGTCCATTCTATTATTGCCGGAATGCAATATGAATTTCTCATGATGCTGACTATTTATCAAATCACTCATTTCCTAATTCATGTTTAGTTTATCTTGTTCACCAGTCCATACTGATTTCTATTACTCTGGGGTCTAACTTTTCCTTCTGGAAATCACATTAGAGTCACGAACTAATTTCTCGAAATGAGGATATGACTTTGTGGCCTATACTCTTTTGTTGTCTTAAGGCCCACCACCTCTCGTCTCTTCCTTCACCTAACTATGGAATCGGTAATACCGTCATCTTTTTTATCTGCCGTTGTCATCCATATATCACATCTCACTCATAATTCTTCCTTATCTCTCGTCTCATTACTCTGCTAATATTTCTGCCTATCCGTTTCTTGTTAAAATATTAGCACGACATTCTTTCGCTTTTAGCTTTTCTTGCTTCATTCATCGGCTCTTCGGGTTGCTCAACGTCCTCGCTCTACTAGGACGATAGTCATACTAAGGTAATATTTATCCCTTCCAGACTTTCAGTGCCTATCTTCAGAATTTTTTTTTGATCATGCTAATATTCACATCTAATTGTAATATTCTAGAGTGCATCACCTGGGTGTCTCATAAGAAGATCTATTAGCACATTTGCAATATCCTTCGGCAATGTCAACTAACGCAAACAATTCATCCACCATTTTGGGTTACTCTAAACCTAGCCGGATCGTGATATTATGTCCCTCTCTTAAACCATATTTGTTAGCCCCCATAGAGCATAACTTATATCGGTGTGGCCAATTGTACATACCTTCATTACTGTTGAAGATAACTCAAAATGCTTATATCTCTCTTCCTGAATGGTAAATAAGGATAATCTTCATTAGCTGGGTACCTCGTAGCCTCTTTCCCCTTGCTTTCTTTACTTGTTGAAACTTGTATTTATCTTCTGAATCTCTCATTGTCTTTCACCATAAAGATGGATAGATATTCTTGTCTTAAGGCTCCTTTTCCAGAAGCTCACCGAGTTCTTCTAACTCAAGTCTTTCACAAACGCATTCAATCCCTTACAAACCATCTTTCTAAATGTAGGCATCGTCGTATTATGAATAAGGTCGAGTTTAGGAAATTGTGTTCTTACAGCTGAGCTCTACCACACGATCTAGAGTAAGAAGAAAAAGTGACAGTCCTAAAGGCCATGTAGCCTCCTGCTTATAAGTGTGGTGAACGACACACTCATAAACAAGACTCTACTAGACACGGCTTGTAGACTCCCTAGGAAAGAACTACTCTGATACCACTTCTCTCACGCCCCGAACCTGGGGGGCGAGACTGGCACCTGGTGCCTCACCTATCCTTGCGTACCAACTTACGACTAAGGGACTCTGAACATATGATGTCATTCTTAGTCCGTGGGCCATATTGCAGGACAACTGTGAATACTGACTAAATATCAATGTAAAGCTGGGCGACAAGGCCGTCATAATTCCTACAGCTGACAAACCAACCAAATATACATACAAGGCCTACAAGCCCAACATGCTACACTAACTAACATGATATATCTACAAGCCTCTACTGATGGATATACTGTGATCGGAACAGAGCCCCGACCTACTCATAACATATATACATATATACACAAGATGTACCTAAAGATCTAGACCCGGAAACTCCGAAGGGCATGGGGCTTACTGATCAAGCTGAACTCGGGCAACACTTAATGAGGATGTCTACCCGCCTGTCTGTCTAAACCTGCACGCATGAAATGTAGAGCCCCTAGAAAGGGACGTCAGTACGAAGTAATGTACCGAGTATGTCAGGAAATGTACTGAAAGCTGAAACTGAACTGATAATATAACAACTGAAAGTAGCTGGAAGTCAAAGAAAATCTGAATATATGCTTACTTGCTGATACTGACTCAACTCTCTCAATATAGTAAGTAAAATAGCTGTCCGATCTTATAAGGCTCGGTATATATATATATACTGCTCTGCCGTAGTAGGCTTGCTCATAAGCGCTCAGCCATACTAGGCTCTTTATCTCGACCAACTGGACTCGTTCATAGGCGCTCGGCCACAACAAGCTCAATATATAACTTACTATCTGATAAGAGGTTGCCCAATAGGGGCCTGCCCATCGATTATAGCTTGATGGTAATGAAAATAATGTAATACTGTATATATAGACTCTCTGCTCTCTTGACTGGAAGAAGAAAATACTCAAATGAATATGAAGCCCCGATAAAGAGAATATTGTAACTTGCGAGACTAGCAAAATATACGTAAATTTCGGGACATGAATTTTTCTTTATACCTCGTTATCAAACTTGTGTAATTACAAGATCATGCAAAATGAAGGAATAGATTAGCCTTAACATATGTGGGTCGATTCCTTTGAAAAAGATTACACCGTGTCAAAAGTCAAGAGCTTGCACCATGTTTACCTCGCTACACTGCTCTTAGTGCTCATGCCTTTCCTCTAATTAATCAAAGTATAATAGGTATCTGTGTCTAAAGCCCCTATATTTTAGTAAGACACTATTTATTCACCTGATAAGGAAAGGAAACAGGACGATCCCGTAACTTCCTATTTTCGTTTGGAGCTTTCGTTACTTTTTTGAAGATCTTAAACATAATTTTTGTATATAATAGGTATGTGCCTACTTAGTAGATGTATGCCATGTTTTATAAAAATGCAAGAGTCACTTATTTTATGTTATGAGGCTGCCACGTGAAAGATTTATTAATCTTATCCAATAATTAATTAATTAATTAATTAATTAGGTAATATCCCGCTATTCGAGAATTGCATAATTAAGAATTGTCTTAAATTACTTAAAATTATACTTATTTTTAATACACTTTATACATCATACTATAATATACATTACTATCATGGTCATGTGGTATCATACAAAATAAATACAAACGCTATTATTTCATTAAAACGTCTATGTAAAAAAGTACACATATTTTCTCAACTTCTAATTTTCCTCATCTCATATAAAGAGTACAAATTTTCATACACTTAATTCTAAAAATGGTAAAAAGATAACCTTCTTTCGTATGAGAAAATAATTTTTATCTTTACAATAAATAAATTCTTTTTGTTTCTATAAATTCTCAAAACGGAAAAAGGATAACTTTCTTATGATAAAATACTATCTACTCTTATAATAAATAAAAAGCTCATTTATAAACTCCAAAATGTCAGGTATATAATGTCACGACCCAATTCCTAACTCAGGTCGCGATGGCGCTCAACACCGCCGTCAGGCAAGCCAACCATTATTTACTAGTGATTTCAGGTAGTTTACCGAAACATTTTTTAACACTTTCTTAGCTTAGTTTTGAGACATTAAGTAGAAATGGATAACTTAGGCAGATCTTATGCAAAATAAATAATCATGAAGTCATAATTAACGATTACATCCCAAACAAAAAGTCTACCAGTGTGTGCGTGTCGGGAACTAGTGTCACAAGTCTACAGGCATCTAGTAGAATAATACCCAAAAGAATAAAAGTCTGTCCTACTTTCTGAGTAATTATAGACAAAAATAACAAAATGATAGCACCAAAGTGCTGCTGGGAATCGCCAAGGAGAGAAGCTCACCGTGAAGCCTCGACCAATAAAACTCAGGAACGAGCTCCGGACTGGAACCCAGATGCACTTGCCTCAAAACCTGTACAATTAAGTACAGAGCATAGCATGAGCACATAAATAATATGTACCCAGTAAGTATCCCGCCTAACCTCGAAGAAGTAGTGACGAGGGGTCGACTTGACACTTACTAGGGTCTAAACAGTGTATTTATGTGATAATTTAAAAGAGTACAACAAGTAAGCATGGATAGTAAGAAAATAATATCGAATCGTAATAAAATCCAAATATTTAGTGAAGCATATATTTATAAGTTTTCAGTTCGATCCTCCAGGATAATTCACCGCTCAACAGTCATAAACAACATCAGGCAAATAACATGCGCATAGTGGAATAAGGACATCCAACCTGAGCCAACATAATAATAATAACTGTGCACTGTCGAAAGGTCGAATGACATGAACCATAGATGCATCTATCAATACCCGCCGTGGGGTACGGCCCGCTCCCGTGAGAGTAGGGGAAAGAATCACTCAGCTCGTGAGATATAAATTGTGAAGCAGTCGCATGCAAACACAACATCTTTCTTTCAATCCTTTTCAAATAACAATTCCTTTAAAACATCAAATTCTCGGTTTTCTTAAAAACAAAGTTGCATACGATGAAGTTATAAAGCATATAACTCAATTAATGGAATTCACATGGAATGGTGTGGGCCTAACTACCCGGACATAACAATAATAGTCACTACGCACGGGCTCTCGTCACCTCGCACGTACGTAGTCCCCCACAACAATGACACATAATCATTTAATTCACCTATGGGGAAAATTCCCTCTTACAAGGTTATAAAGGAGACTTACCTCGTGTCAAGCCTACTTTCCGGGTCAAGAACGCGCCCGAAACTCCAAATTCGTCGTCCAAGGACTCGAAACTAGTCAAATATTGCATAAATAAATCAATCTATAATCAAAAGTATGAAATTTCCCTATTTAGATTATTATTTCAACCTAAATTGCAAAATCCCAAAATTCGCCCCCCACGCCCACATGCTCGGATTCCGGAAATTTCCGGAGGAAATAATTACCCATAGCCTAAGGATCAATATTATATGGGTTTTGTATGATTCCATAATTTCTTGGTAAATTCTAATTTTTTCAAAACCCTAGGTTTTACTCTAATCCCATGATTTCTACTAATTTAATGTGTTAATCTACCTAAGGATTCAAGTATTTAACTCATGTTATGGTACAAATTACTTACCTTACAATATCTAGGTCAAATATCCTCTTTACAAGCTCTCAAACTCGTCCAAAGTGAAGAAAATGGCTAAAAAAAGAGACTAAGTCTCGACTTAAATGTCACTGCCTAGTGCCTCCTTCTATGCAAACGCGGCTAGGGAAGTGCGTTCGCGAAGGCTAAGGCTTAGGCCCCTCTGAGGGCCCTTCTATGCGAACGCGGATGGGGTCATGCGAAGGCGGAGGCTAGTTGGGCTAGACCTACGCGAACGCGGTGGGGAGGAGTGCGAACGCAGGGGTAAAGCTTAGCCAGCCCACTGACTTACCCTATGCGAACGCGGCGCGCCTATGTGAATGCATAGGGTAATTTCACCCCTGCCTAACTCCTTCTATGCGAACGCGTGAGCACACCCGCGAACGCATAGAAGGAAACTAGACTGAGAAAATCTGGTGTTTGGAATTTAGCTCTGAGGAGTCCAAAACTCACCCGAGCCCCCCGGGACCCCGTCCAAAGACACTGACAAGTCTGTATTCATGATACAGACTCGCTTGAATTCTCGGAACGCGAAAAACAACAACGAAACTAGGAATCCGTCCCCAAAACCAAATTGAATCAAACTTTGAACTTCAAATTCTAGAATTCGCTTCCAACACGCCGAACCTACCTATAGTACTCGGAATGACACCAAATTTTGCGAGTAAGTCATAAATGACATAACAGAACTATTCCCGGTCTCGGAATTCCGTTTGGACCTCGATAACACAAAAACACGTTACAAACCTCAATTTGAACTTAAGGAAATTCTTATTTCACTATTTGGCGCCGAAACGCTCCCGGGTCATCCAAAACCCGTTCCGAACATACGCCCAAGTCCGAAATCATCATAAGAACCTACCGGAACCTTCGAATCTCGATTCCGAGGTCGTTTACCAAAAATGTTGATCAAAGTCAAACTTGGCCTTTAAGGCCAACCTTAAGGAACTAAGTGTTCCTATACCACTTTAAACTCCTCCAAACCTCGAACCACCCCTCCCCAGGGGTCATAAATCAGTAAAAGAAACTATAGGAAGTCTCATTTAGGGGCACGGGATCCTAGAACACAAAACGACCGGTCGGGTCGTTACATATGATTTAAAACTTATTACAACCATATAAAATTGTATCTATCAACTTTTACAAGAAATGGTTTACTTCAAAGAAAATACATATCAAGCCAATATATAGTAGTTCTAAAATTGTTCGAGCTTACAGGGTATTACATCCACATATTCATGTATAACCTTAATCCCTTCCAACTCATATATTATTACTTCGACGAATCCTAACGTTAAAGTACGGGATGTAACATATATCACGTTGAGATTGTTGGATTATTATAGAACATTTTGTTTCATGCTTATTAGTTATTTGGTTAGAGATCTATTACTAAATCAGTAAGTGTTAGGCTTACCTAGTCATATAGACTAGGTGTCATCACGACATCATACGGAGGAAAATTGGGATCGTAACAGCACCACACAATTCCAATGCTGGCCGCCCTTCGAAATAGTTGTGCTCAGTTCTCAGATTCATCTCTCCGATAGTTAGCGCGACTACAGTCCGCGACCGCATAAATCATCTTTGTTCCTCTCTAAAATGTTCGCGGTCTGCACTTGAGTTCTCGGAGAATAGGTTCTTTGATTATCAATGCGGACCTACTCTTCGACCATGTAATAAAATCTACGGTCTACACATTTAAAGCGCGGCCACATAAACAACTAACCATTCAAGTTACCCAAACATTCAAGTATGGTGCACACATTAAAGAACAGTGACAGATACAAGTCTTTTAACCTAGGTTATGAGAAAATTGTGTTCAATCCTACTGCGCAACATGGTATAGACATGATAAAAACCAACCTGGCCTTATATAAGCATGCTTTGACAATTACCTAATGATAAACTACCCCACAAGGATACATTGAAGGAATGTAATAATAGATGGTCAAAAAGAAGTTAAAAAGTCAAATTATATTCAAAAATAAAATTAACAAGATTCAAGTGATGCATACTAGATAGTGCTAGTGTGCTAAGATCCAAGTTAGTGGTCGTTTGTTGATCCAAAGTGCAAGACACATGCACCTTCACACATGAACAGTAAAATAGTGAGGGTGGTGAAAGTGTAAAAGGAGGGGTCACTGTTCTATTTATACTTAACATGGAGTGAGGGTTAAAGAGGTGATTGTGGCCGCATAATTTCAAGTGTTGTCCGTACTCTGTTACCTGGCCAGCCGTGGAGTACATAGTTGTGCAGTCCGCACTTTTTCAGGTATGACCGCACTTCTGACACTTTAGTTCAACTACTTCTCTAATAGTATCCTTTTTCAACCACATAATTTGGTGATAGTCCGCAAAATTACTCTGCACTATTGGGAGAAAATTTCAGAGGACCTCCAATTTAGCACCTAAGATTGATTCTTGCAAGAGTGGTTTGAGATGAAATCCGTGTCCGCACAAAAACTGCGGTCAACATTTCTTTTTTGCGACCGCACTAAGTAAAGTGAGGTCCAAAATTTTGCCCTAGATGACACAGCCTCAACTACCATTTCACATCTAACACTAACCTCTGTAGCGCACTTTAAATCAAGTTAAAAACACCAAATGACATCAAACTACAAGAGAAAAAGGAAAATACCTTGGGTTGCCTCTCAAGAAGCACCTTATTTAATGTCGTGGCATAATGCAATGTTATAGCTTCCTCAAGTGAAGTAAAGAACTGGCACAGTGTGGCTCTCTCCAACTTTTCCCAAATAGTGCTTCACCCGGTGGCCATTTACTCGAAGTATTTCATTGTTCTTGTTCTTCAAGTACAAGGCACTAAAGGATGTCATGCCAACAATTTCAAAAGGACCGCTCGACTTTGAATTGAGCTTCCTGGAAAACATTCTCAACCTTGAGTAGAATAATAACACTAGACCACCGGCCTTGAACTCCTTGTTCCAAATATAATTTTCATGAAGGTATTTCATCTTTTCTTTGTACAAGGGCAAACTCTTATATGCATGGTACCGGAACTCATCCAATTCATTAATGTGTGAAACCCGCAAGTTAACGGCTACATACCAATAAAGATTTAATTTCTTCAAGGCCCACATTGCCTTGTGTTCTAGTTCCACCGGAAGATGACAAACTTTCCCAAACACCAACCGGTATGAGGACGTTCCGATAGGTGTATTTTAAGTCGTTTTATATGCCCATAGAGCATCATCAAACTTCTTTGGCCAATCTGTCCAATTTGCATTCACCGTCTTGGACAAAATACTCTTTATCTCCTGACTGGAGACTTACGCTTGACCACTGGAGACTTAAAAAGTCAAATTATATTCAAAAATAAAATTAACAAGATTCAAGTGATGCATACTAGATAGTGCTAGTGTGCTAAGATCCAAGTTAGTGGTCGTTTGTTGATCCAAAGTGCAAGACACATGCACCTTCACACATGAACAGTGAAATAGTGAGGGTGGTGAAAGTGTAAAAGGAGGGGTCACTGTTCTATTTATACTTAACATGGAGTGAGGGTTAAAGAGGTAATTGTGGCCGCATAATTTCAAGTGTTGTCCGTACTCTGTTACCTGGCTAGCCGTGGAGTACATAGTTTTGCAGTCCGCACATTTTCAGGTACGACCGCACTTCTGACACTTTAGTTCAACTACTTCTCTAATAGTAACCTTTTTCAACCACATAATTTGTCATAGTCCACAAAATTACTCTGCACTATTGGGAGAAAATTTCCGAGGACCTCCAATTTAGCACCTAAGATTGATTCTTGCAAGAGTGGTTTGAGATGAAATCCGTGTCCGCACAAAAACTGCAGTCAACATTTCTTTTTTGCGACCGCACTAAGTAAAGTGAGGTCCAAAATTTTGCCCTAGATGACACAGCCTCAAATACCATTTCACATCTAACACTAACCTCTGTAGCGCACTTTAAATCAAGTTAAAAACACCAAATGACATCAAACTACAAGAGAAAAAGGAAAATACCTTGGGTTGCCTCTCAAGAAGCACCTTATTTAATGTCGTGGCATAATGCAATGTTATAGATTTCTCCAGTGAAGTAAAGAATTGCCACAGTGTGGCTCTCTCCAACTTTTCCCAAATAGTGCTTCACCCGGTGGCCATTTACTCGAAGTATTTCATTGTTCTTGTTCTTCAAGTACAAGGCACTAAAGGATGTCATGCCAACAATTTCAAAAGGACCGCTCGACTTTGAATTGAGCTTCCTGGAAAACAATCTCAACCTTGAGTAGAATAATAACACTAGACCACCGGCCTTGAACTCCTTGTTCCAAATATAATTGTCATGAAGGTATTTCATCTTTTCTTTGTACAAGGGAAAACTCTTATATGCATGGTACCGGAACTCATCCAATTCATTAATGTGTGAAACCCGCAAGTTAACGACTACATCCCAATAAAGATTTAATTTCTTCAAGGCCCACATTGCCTTGTGTTCAAGTTCCACCGGAAGATGACAAACTTTCCCAAACACCAAACGGTATGAGGACATTCCGATAGGTGTATTGTAAGTCGTTTATATGCCCATAGAGCATCATCAAACTTCTTTGGCCAATCTTTCCAATTTGCATTCACCGTCTTGGATAAAATACTCTTTATCTCCCGACTGGAGACTTACACTTGACCACTGGAGACTTAAAAAGTCAAATTATATTAAAAAATAAATTAACAAGATTCAAGTGATGCATACTAGATAGTGCTAGTGTGCTAAGATCCAAGTTAGTGGTCGTTTGTTGATCCAAAGTGCAAGACACATGCACCTTCACACATGAACAGTAAAATAGTGAGGGTGGTGAAAGTGTAAAAGGAAGGGTAACTGTTCTATTTATACTTAACATGGAGTGAGGGTTAAAGAGGTGATTGTGGCCGCATAATTTCAAGTGTTGTCCGTACTCTGTTACCTGGCCAGCCGTGGAGTACATAGTTGTGCAGTCCGCACATTTTAAGGTACGACCGCACTTCTGACACTTTAGTTCAACTACTTCTCTAATAGTATCCTTTTTCAACCACATAATTTGTGATAGTCCGCAAAATTACTCTGCACTATTGGGAGAAAATTTCATAGGACCTCCAATTTAGCACCTAAGATTGATTCTTGCAAGAGTGGTTTTAGATGAAATCCGTGTCCGCACAAAAACTGCGATCAACATTTCTTTTTTGCGACCANCGGTCAACATTTCTTTTTTGCGACCGCACTAAGTAAAGTGAGGTCCAAAATTTTGCCCTAGATGACACAGCCTCAACTACCATTTCACATCTAACACTAACCTCTGTAGCGCACTTTAAATCAAGTTAAAAACACCAAATGACATCAAACTACAAGAGAAAAAGGAAAATACCTTGGGTTGCCTCTCAAGAAGCACCTTATTTAATGTCGTGGCATAATGCAATGTTATAGCTTTCTCAAGTGAAGTAAAGAACTGGCACAGTGTGGCTCTCTCCAACTTTTCCCAAATAGTGCTTCACCCGGTGGCCATTTACTCGAAGTATTTCATTGTTCTTGTTCTTCAAGTACAAGGCACTAAAGGATGTCATGCCAACAATTTCAAAAGGACCGCTCGACTTTGAATTGAGCTTCCTGGAAAACATTCTCAACCTTGAGTAGAATAATAACACTAGACCACCGGCCTTGAACTCCTTGTTCCAAATATAATTGTCATGAAGGTATTTAAACTTTTCTTTTTACAAGGGCAAACTCTTATATGCATGGTACCATAACTCATCCAATTCATTAATGTGTGAAACCCGCAAGTTAACGGCTACATCCCAATAAAGATTTAATTTCTTCAAGGCCCACATTGCCTTGTGTTCTAGTTCCATCGGAAGATGACAAACTTTCCCAGACACCAACCGGTATGAGGACATTCCGATAGGTGTATTGTAAGTCGTTTTATATGCCTATAGAGCATCATCAAACTTCTTTGGCCAATCTGTCCAATTTGCATTCACCGTCTTGGACAAAATACTCTCTATCTCCCGACNACACATGAACAATAAAATAGTGAGGGTGGTGAAAGTGTAAAAGGAGGGGTCACTGTTCTATTTATACTTAACATGGAGTGAGGGTTAAAGAGGTGATTGTGGCCGCATAATTTCAAATGTTGTCCGTACTCTGTTACCTCGCCAGCCGTGGAGTACATAGTTTTGCAGTCCGCACTTTTTCAGGTACGACCGCACTTCTGACACTTTAGTTCAACTGCTTCTCTAATAGTAACCTTTTTCAACCACATAATTTGTCATAGTCCGCAAAATTACTCTGCACTATTGGGAGAAAATTTCAGAGGACCTCCAATTTAGCACCTAAGATTGATTCTTGCAAGAGTGGTTTGAGATGAAATCCGTGTCCGCACAAAAACTGCGGTCAACATTTCTTTTTTGCGACCGCACTAAGTAAAGTGAGGTCCAAAATTTTGCCCTAGATGACACAGCCTCAACTACCATTTCACATCTAACACTAACCTCTGTAGCGCACTTTAAATCAAGTTAAAAACACCAAATGACATCAAACTACATAAGAAAAAGGAAAATACCTTGGGTTGCCTCTCAAGAAGCACCTTATTTAATGTCGTGGCATAATGCAATGTTATAGCTTCCTCAAGTGAAGTAAAGAACTGCCACAGTGTGGCTCTCTCCAACTTTTCCCAAATAGTGCTTCACCCGGTGGCCATTTACTCGAAGTATTTCATTGTTCTTGTTCTTCAAGTACAAGGCACTAAAGGATGTCATGCCAACAATTTCAAAAGGACCGCTCGACTTTGAATTGAGCTTCCTGGAAAACATTCTCAACCTTGAGTAGAATAATAACACTAGACCACCGGCCTTGAACTCCTTGTTCCAAATATAATTGTCATGAATGTATTTCATCTTTTCTTTTTACAAGGGCAAACTCTTATATGCATGGTACCAGAACTCATCCAATTTATTAATGTGTGAAACCCGCAAGTTAACGGCTACATCCCAATAAAGATTTAATTTCTTCACGGCCCACATTGCCTTGTGTTCCATTTCCATCGGAAGATGACAAACTTTCCCAAACACCCACCGGTATGAGGACATTCCGATAGGTGTATTGTAAGTCGTTTTATATGCCCATAGAGCATCATCAAACTTCTTTGGCCAATCTGTCCAATTTGCATTCACCGTCTTGGACAAAATACTCTTTATCTCCCGACTGGAGACTTACACTTGATCACTGGAGAATTAAAAAGTCAAATTATATTCAAAAATAATATTAACAAGATTCAAGTGATGCATACTAGATAGTGCTAGTGTGCTAGATCCAAGTTAGTGGTCGTTTGTTGATCCAAAGTGCAAGACATATGCACCTTCACACATGAACAGTAAAATAGTGAGGGTGGTGAAAGTGTAAAAGGAGGGGTCACTGTTCTATTTATACTTAACATGGAGTGAGGGTTAAAGAGGTGATTGTGGCCGCATAATTTCAAGTGTTGTCCGTACTCTGTTACCTGGCCAGCCGTGGAGTACATAGTTGTGCAGTCCGCACTTTTTCAGGTACGACCGCACTTCTCACACTTTAGTTCAACTACTTCTCTAATAGTATCCTTTTTCAACCACATAATTTATGATAGTCTGCAAAATTACTCTGCACTATTGGGAGAAAATTTCAGAGGACCTCCAATTTAGCACCTAAAATTGATTCTTGCAAGAGTGGTTTTAGATGAAATCCGTGTCTGCACAAAAACTGCGGTCAACATTTCTTTTTTGCGACCGCACTAAGTAAAGTGAGGTCCAAAATTTTGCCCTAGATGACACAGCCTCAACTACCATTTCACATCTAACACTAACCTCTGTAGCGCACTTTAAATCAAGTTAAAAACACCAAATGACATCAAACTACAAGAGAAAAAGGAAAATCCCTTGGGTTGCCTCTCAAGAAGCACCTTATTTAATGTTGTGAANATTGTTCTTGTTCTTCAAGTACAAGGCACTAAAGGATGTCATGCCAACAATTTCAAAAGGACCGCTCGACTTTGAATTGAGCTTCCTGGAAAACATTCTCAACCTTGAGTAGAATAATAACACTAGACCACTGGCCTTGAACTCCTTGTTCCAAATATAATTGTCATGAAGGTATTTCATCTTTTCTTTTTACAAGGGCAAACTCTTATATGCATGGTACCAGAACTCATCCAATTCATTAATGTGTGAAACCCGCAAGTTAACGGCTACATCCCAATAAAGATTTAATTTCTTCAAGGCCCACATTGCCTTGTGTTCTAGTTCCACCGGAAGATGACAAACTTTCCCAAACACCAACCGGTATGAGGACATTCCGATAGGTGTATTTTAAGTCGTTTTATATGCCCATAGAGCATCATCAAAATTCTTTGGCCAATCTTTCTTATTTGCATTCACCGTCTTGGACAAAATACTCTTTATCTCCCGACTGGAGACTTACGCTTGACCACTGGAGACTTAAAAAGTCAAATTATATTCAAAAATAAAATTAACAAGATTCAAGTGATGCATACTAGATAGTGCTAGTGTGCTAAGATCCAAGTTAGTGGTCGTTTGTTGATCCAAAGTGCAAGACACATGCACCTTCACACATGAACAGTAAAATAGTGAGGGTGGTGAAAGTGTAAAAGGAGGGGTCACTGTTCTATTTATACTTAACATGGAGTGAGGGTTAAAGAGGTGATTGTGGCCGCATAATTTCAAATGTTGTCCGTACTCTGTTACCTGGCCAGCCGTGGAGTACATAGTTGTGCAGTCCGCACTTTTTCAGGTACGACCGCACTTCTGACACTTTAGTTCAACTACTTCTCTAATAGTATCCTTTTTCAACCACATAATTTGTGATAGTCCGCAAAATTACTCTGCACTATTGGGAGAAAATTTCAGAGGACCTCCAATTTAGCACCTAAGATTGATTCTTGCAAGAGTGGTTTGAGATGAAATCCGTGTCCGCACAAAAACTGCGGTCAACATTTCTTTTTTGCGACCGCACTAAGTAAAGTGAGGTCCAAAATTTTGCCCTAGATGACACAGCCTCAACTACCATTTCACATCTAACACTAACCTCTGTAGCGCACTTTAAATCAAGTTAAAAACACCAAATGACATCAAACTACAAGAGAAAAAGGAAAATACCTTGGGTTGCCTCTCAAGAAGCACCTTATTTAATGTTGTGGCATAATGCAATGTTATAGCTTGCTCAAGTGAAGTAAAGAACTGCCACAGTGTGGCTCTCTCCAACTTTTCCCAAATAGTGCTTCACCCGGTGGCCATTTACTCGAAGTATTTCATTGTTCTTGTTCTTCAAGTACAAGGCACTAAAGGATGTCATGCCAACAATTTCAAAAGGACCGCTCGACTTTGAATTGAGCTTCCTGGAAAACATTCTCAACCTTGAGTAGAATAATAACACTAGACCACCGGCCTTGAACTCCTTGTTCCAAATATAATTGTCATGAAGGTATTTCATCTTTTCTTTGTACAAGGGCAAACTCTTATATGCATGGTACCGGAACTCATCCAATTCATTAATGTGTGAAACCCGCAAGTTAACGGCTACATACCAATAAAGATTTAATTTCTTCAAGGCCCACATTGCCTTGTGTTCTAGTTCCACCGGAAGATGACAAACTTTCCCAAACACCAACCGGTATGAGGACATTCCGATAGGTGTATTTTAAGTCGTTTTATATGCCCATAGAGCATCATCAAACTTCTTTGGCCAATCTGTCCAATTTGCATTCACCGTCTTGGACAAAATACTCTTTATCTCCTGACTGGAGACTTACGCTTGACCACTGGAGACTTAAAAAGTCAAATTATATTCAAAAATAAAATTAACAAGATTCAAGTGATGCATACTAGATAGTGCTAGTGTGCTAAGATCCAAGTTAGTGGTCGTTTGTTGATCCAAAGTGCAAGACACATGCACCTTCACACATGAACAGTAAATAGTGAAGGTGGTGAAAGTGTAAAAGGAGGGGTCACTGTTCTATTTATACTTAACATGGAGTGAGGGTTAAAGAGGTGATTGTGGCCGCATAATTTCAAGTGTTGTCCGTACTCTGTTACCTGGCCAGCCGTGGAGTACATAGTTGTGCAGTCCGCACTTTTTCAGGTACGATCGCACTTCTGACACTTTAGTTCAACTACTTCTCTAATAGTATCCTTTTTCAACCACATAATTTGTGATAGTCCGCAAAATTACTCTGCACTATTGGGAGAAAATTTCAGAGGACCTCCAATTTAGCACCTAAAATTGATTCTTGCAAGAGTGGTTTGAGATGAAATCCGTGTCCGCACAAAAACTGCGGTCAACATTTCTTTTTTGCGACCGCACTAAGTAAAGTGAGGTCCAAAATTTTGCCCTAGATGACACAGCCTCAACTACCATTTCACATCTAACACTAACCTCTGTAGCGCACTTTAAATCAAGTTAAAAACACCAAATGACATCAAACTACAAGAGAAAAAGGAAAATACCTTGGGTTGCCTCTCAAGAAGCACCTTATTTAATGTCGTGGCATAATGCAATGTTATAGCTTCCTCAAGTGAAGTAAAGAACTGCCACAGTGTGGCTCTCTCCAACTTTTCCCAAATAGTGCTTCACCCGGTGGCCATTTACTCGAAGTATTTCATTGTTCTTCAAGTACAAGGTACTAAAGGATGTCATGCCAACAATTTCAAAAGGACCGCTCGACTTTGAATTGAGCTTCCTGGAAAACATTCTCAACCTTGAGTAGAATAATAACACTAGACCACTGGCCTTGAACTCCTTGTTCCAAATATAATTGTCATGAAGGTATTTCATCTTTTCTTTTTACAAGGGCAAACTCTTATATGCATGGTACCAGAACTCATCCAATTCATTAATGTGTGAAACCCGCAAGTTAACGGCTACATCCCAATAAAGATTTAATTTCTTCAAGGCCCACATTGCCTTGTGTTCTAGTTCCACCGGAAGATGACAAACTTTCCCAAACACCAACCGGTATGAGGACATTCCGATAGGTGTATTTTAAGTCGTTTTATATGCCCATAGAGCATCATCAAAATTCTTTGGCCAATCTTTCTTATTTGCATTCACCGTCTTGGACAAAATACTCTTTATCTCCCGACTGGAGACTTACGCTTGACCACTGGAGACTTAAAAAGTCAAATTATATTGAAAAATAAAATTAACAAGATTCAAGTGATGCATACTAGATAGTGCTAGTGTGCTAAGATCCAAGTTAGTGGTCGTTTGTTGATCCAAAGTGCAAGACACATGCACCTTCACACATGAACAGTAAATAGTGAAGGTGGTGAAAGTGTAAAAGGAGGGGTCACTGTTCTATTTATACTTAACATGGAGTGAGGGTTAAAGAGGTGATTGTGGCCGTATAATTTCAAGTGTTGTCCGTACTCTGTTACCTGGCCAGCGTGGAGTACATAGTTGTGCAGTCTACACTTTTTCAGGTACGACCGCACTTCTGACACTTTAGTTCAACTACTTCTCTAATAGTAACCTTTTTCAACCACATAATTTGTGATAGTCCGCAAAATTACTCTGCACTATTGAGAGAAAATTTCAGAGGACCTCCAATTTAGCACCTAAGATTGATTCTTGCAAGAGTGGTTTGAAATGAAATCCGTGTCCGCACAAAAATTGCGGTCAACATTTCTTTTTTGCGACCGCACTAAGTAAAATGAGGCCCAAAATTTTGCCCTAGATGACACAGCCTCAACTACCATTTCACATCTAACACTAACCTCTGTAGCGCACTTTAAATCAAGTTAAAAACACCAAATGGCATCAAACTCCAAGAGAAAAAGGAAAATACCTTGGGTTGCCTCTCAAGAAGCACCTTATTTAATGTCGTGGCATAATGCAATGTTATAGCTTCCTCAAGTGAAGTAAAGAACTGGCACAGTGTGGCTCTCTCCAACTTTTCCCAAATAGTGCTTCACCCGGTGGCCATTTACTCGAAGTATTTCATTGTTCTTGTTCTTCAAGTACAAGGCACTAAAGGATGTCATGCCAACAATTTCAAAAGGACCGCTCGACTTTGAATTGAGCTTCCTGGAAAACATTCTCAACCTTGAGTAGAATAATAACACTAGACCACCGGCCTTGAACTCCTTGTTCCAAATATAATTGTCATGAAGGTATTTAAACTTTTCTTTTTACAAGGGCAAACTCTTATATGCATGGTACCATAACTCATCCAATTCATTAATGTGTGAAACCCGCAAGTTAACGGCTACATCCCAATAAAGATTTAATTTCTTCAAGGCCCACATTGCCTTGTGTTCTAGTTCCATCGGAAGATGACAAACTTTCCCAGACACCAACCGGTATGAGGACATTCCGATAGGTGTATTGTAAGTCGTTTTATATGCCCATAGAGCATCATCAAACTTCTTTGGCCAATCTGTCCAATTTGCATTCACCGTCTTGGACAAAATACTCTTTATCTCCCGACTGGAGACTTACACTTGACCACTGGAGACTTAAAAAGTCAAATTATATTCAAAAATAAAATTAACAAGATTCAAGTGATGCATACTAGATAGTGCTAGTGTGCTAAGATCCAAGTTAGTGGTCGTTTGTTGATCCAAAGTGCAAGACACATGCACCTTCACACATGAACAGTAAAAGAGTGAGGGTGGTGAAAGTGTAAAAGGAGGGGTCACTGTTCTATTTATACTTAACATGGAGTGAGGGTTAAGGAGGTGATTGTGGCCGCATAATTTCAAGTGTTGTCCGTACTCTGTTACCTGGCCAGCCGTGGAGTACATAGTTGTGCAGTCCGCACTTTTTCAGGTACGACCGCACTTCTGAAACTTTAGTTCAACTACTTCTGNTATTTCATTGTTCTTGTTCTTAAAGTACAAGGCACTAAAAGATGTCATGCCAACAATTTCAAAAGGACCGCTCGACTTTGAATTGAGCTTCCTGGAAAACATTTTCAACCTTGAGTAGAATAATAACACTAGACAACCGGCCTTGAACTCCTTGTTCCAAATATAATTGTCATGAAGGTATTTTATCTTTTCTTTTTACAAGGGCAAACTCTTATATGCATGGTACCAGTACTCATCCAATTCATTAATGTGTGAAACCTGCAAGTTAACGGCTACATCCCAATAAAGATTTAATTTCTTCAAGGCCCACATTGCCTTGTGTTCTAGTTCCACCGGAAGATGACAAACTTTCCCAAACACCAACCGATATGAGGAAATTCCGATAGGTGTATTGTAAGTCGTTTTATATGCCCATAGAGCATCATCAAACTTCTTTGGCCAATCTGTCCAATTTGCATTCACCGTCTTGGACAAAATACTCTTTATCTCCCGACTGGAGACTTACACTTGACCACTGGAGACTTAAAAAGTCAAATTATATTCAAAAATAAAATTAACAAGATTCAAGTGATGCATACTAGATAGTGCTAGTGTGCTAGATCCAAGTTAGTGGTCGTTTGTTGATCCAAAGTGCAAGACACATGCACCTTCACACATGAACAGTAAAATAGTGAGGGTGGTGAAAGTGTAAAAGGAGGGGTCACTGTTCTATTTATACTTAACATGGAGTGAGGGTTAACGAGGTGATTGTGGCCGCATAATTTCAAGTGTTGTCCGTACTCTGTTACCTGGCCAGCCGTGGAGTACATAGTTGTGCAGTCCGCACTTTTTCAGGTACGATCGCACTTCTGACACTTTAGTTCAACTACTTCTCTAATAGTATCCTTTTTCAACCACATAATTTGTGATAGTCCGCAAAATTACTCTGCACTATTGGGAGAAAATTTCAGAGGACCTCCAATTTAGCACCTAAGATTGATTCTTGCAAGATTGGTTTGAGATGAAATCCGTGTCCGCACAAAAACTGCGGTCAACATTTCTTTTTTGTGACCGCACTAACTAAAGTGAGGTCCAAAATTTTTCCCTAGATGACACAACCTCAACTACCATTTCACATCTAACACTAACCTCTGTAGCACACTTTAAATCAAGTTAAAAACACCAAATGACATCAAACTACAAGAGAAAAAGGAAAATACCTTGGGTTGCCTCTCAAGAAGCACCTTATTTAATGTCGTGGCATAATGCAATGTTATAGCTTCCTCAAGTGAAGTAAAGAACTGCCACAGTGTGGCTCTCTCCAACTTTTCCCAAATAGTGCTTCACCCGGTGGCCATTTACTCGAAGTATTTCATTGTTCTTGTTCTTAAAGTACAAGGCACTAAAAGATGTCATGCCAACAATTTCAAAAGGACCGCTCGACTTTGAATTGAGCTTCCTGGAAAACATTCTCAACCTTGAGTAGAATAATAACACTAGACCACCGGCCTTGAACTCCTTGTTCCAAATATAATATTCATGAAGGTATTTCATCTTTTCTTTGTACAAGGGCAAACTCTTATATGCATGGTATCGGAACTCATCCAATTCATTAATGTGTGAAACCCGCAAGTTAATGGTTACATCCCAATAAAGATTTAATTTCTTCAAGGCCCACATTGCCTTGTGTTCTAGTTCCACCGGAAGATGAAAAACTTTCCCAAACACCAACCGGTATGAGGACATTCCGATTGGTGTATTGTAAGTCGTTTTATATGCCCATAGAGCATCATCAAACTTCTTTGGTAAATCTGTCCAATTTGCATTCACCGTCTTGGACAAAATACTCTTTATCTCCCGACTGGAGACTTACACTTGACCACTGGCTTGTGGGTGATAGGAGTTGTTACTTCGTGAGTAACACAATACATGTCAAGTAAAGTGTCCAAAGCCTTGTTGGAAACATGTTACCCTCCATCACTTATGATTGCTCGCGGAGTACCAAATCTTGTAAAATATTCCTCTTCAAGAAATCCACCACATTTGTAGCCTTATTATTGGGTAAGGCAACGACCACAACCCATTTAGACACATAATCCACCGCGACCAAAATGTAGGTGTTTCTATAAAACCTTACAAAATGGCCCATAAATTCAATACCCAAAACATCAAAAATATCAATCTCCAAGATGGTTGTAAGGGGCATCTCATGTTTCTTTGAAATTCCACCGGCCCTTTGACATTCTTCACATCTTGTCACCAACTCATTTTCATCTTTGTAGAAAGAAGGCCAATAGAAACCACAACTTAGGACTTTAGCCTCCGTTCTTGCTCTACCATGATGACCAACATATGGCGAAGAATGACAAGCCCCAAGAATATGACCTTGCTCTTCCTTCGGCACACATCTCGGAATCACTCCATTCGTGCAAATCCAAAAAATGTATGGTTCATCCCAATAGTAGTCGTGACAATCCCTTTTGAGCTTCTTTCTTTGCTTTGAAGAGAACTCATCCGGAATGATACCACTCACAAGAAAATTGGCCAAATTCACGAACCACGATACCTCTTTCATTGAAAGTGCCAAAAGTTCCTCATCATGGAAAGAGATTGATTTCATGACCATCATGAGGCCTCCCCTCCTCCTCCAAACAAGATAAATGGTCGGCCACTTGATTTTCACTTCCATTCTTGTCTTGGATGTCAATATAAAAATTTTCACAAAAGCACACATCTCATCAACCAAACTTTAGGTTCCTTTTTTCTCATAAGATAGCAAAATGCCACATGATTCGTGTGAACAATAACTTTGGCACCCAACAAGTACGGGAAAAATTTTCTCAATAGCAAACACAATAGCAAGAAGTTGTTTCTCTGTAACGGTATAATTAACTTACGCACTATTCATGGTACTAGCATAGTAAACCAGATGAAAAACTTTGTCGATACGTTGTCCCAAAATAGCCCAACCTCTAAATCACTTGCATCACACATGAGATAGAACAACTAATTCTAATTTGGAGATTTAATGATAGAAGTAGTTGTCAACTTGAGCTTCAAATGTTCAAAAGCTCTCATACAATCATCATTGAAATGGAACTTGGAATCATGGCCCAAGAAACTCCGCACACCCTTCACGAGGTGGGGGTGGAATCTTAGAAATAACTTCAGTCTTCTCCTTGTCCACTTCAATACCATTCTTTGAAATCTTATGGCCAAAGACAATGTCTTCCTCAAACCTGAAATGACATTTCTCCCAAGAGTACCAAAAGTATGATATGAACATGTAAAAGTGGTTTTCTCTTAATCTTCCGGAGCATAAGAATTTGGTTGTAGGCCGAGTACCCATCAAGAGAACAATAGAAAGCATGGCCCACCAACCTATCAAGCATTTGATCCATGAAAGGAAGAGGAAACAAATCCTTCCTTGTGACTTTGTTGACTTATGATAATCCATACAAACTCTCCAAGCGGTGACTGTTCTTGTAGGAATCAACTCATTATTCTCATTGATAACAACCATCATGCCCCACAATCTTTGGGACACATTGAATCGGAGAAGTCCATGGACTATCGGAAACGGGGTAGACAACCCCGACATCCAACCACTTGATAATCTCCTTTTTTACCACCTCTTTCATAGCTTCACTGAATATTTTGTGATGTTCAATGGACGATTTGACACCATACTCCAACTTGATTTTATGCATGCAAAATGCAGGGGCTTATACCCTGAATGTCCACCAATGTCCACCCAATGGCTTTCTTCCTCTTTTGCAATACCGCCAATGTGGAGTCAATCTGCATGTTAGTCAAACAAGAAGAAAGAATAATTAGTAAAGTATAACAAGGGCCAAAATTTCATACCGGAGGTTGGGTGGAAATGGTTTTAACTCCAAAGTAGGTGGCTCTTCAGTAGAAGGCTTTGTAGGAGGAGACTTCCTATTCTCAAGATTCAAAGATAATTTTCGGGGTGCATAGTTGTACGACCCTATTCTTGTAAAGAGTTGAAGAATTCCATGAAACCATCCATCACATCATCATCAAAGTTGAGCAAGACGGATTTCAACATATCACCAACATTAATTGTAGCACTTGTGTCATCTATAATGACATCGTTCACCAAGTCCACAAAAGAACACACTTCATTGCTTTTTGGTTGACGCATAGACTTGCACACATGGAATCTCACTTGTTCATCACCAACCCGGAAAGTGAGTTCTCTGGCTTCCACATCACCATGAGCCTTACCCGTAGAAAGGAAAGGCCTCCCAAGAATGATAGTCACTTCATAGTCAACCTCACAATCTAGAATCACAAGGTCTCCTCGAAGGTCTCACAATATAGAATCACTTGGTCATCATCCACAAGTCTCATTTCATTTGAGGTGGGTGCATTCCTGCCTCTTCCACTTCTTTGATGACTGCCACAACATTCCCCCTGTTATAACCACCTTTTGTGTTCACTACCGTGTCACTTGGTAATGCACCCGTAGGACAAGTATTAAGCGCTTGAGAGGTTTTCCCCATTTTAACTTCAAGATTACAAATTGATATGGTATGTGAGGCAAGTTGGGCTTCCAAATCCTCATTCTTCTCCATCATATTCTTGAACATGTTCTCAATACTGCCCATTTAATTATTTTAAGAACTTGAGCCATGGGAAGGATAAGGAGGTGAGTTGCTTGGTTGTTGGTACATTGGGGGCCTTTGAAAACCCGAACCTTGACTTGCATGATTTTTATTATTTTCCCAATTACCTTGATTGGTTCCTCCCCAATTCTCTTGGTTATTGTTGTTGTTATGCCAATTCACTTATTTGTTAGAACCCCAATTGCCTTGGATATTTTAAGAACGCCATTGATTTTGGTTGGATCCTTGAAAATTGCTCGGTTGCCTTTGGTAATTGTTTACAAATAGTACCTCTTCTTATTGATCTTGATGCGAGCCATCTTGGTCATAGATACCATCATCTTGTGTATAATTCTCCACTCGGGATTGAAATTGTGGACATTTAGTCCTTCTTGTTGACCAAGACATTCACTCCCTCCATAGCATGAAATTGTCTAGGACCTTGAGTTTTATGAAGTTGGGACTAAGAAAGTTGAGTCATGGTTGTGCTCAATTTGGAAATATCTTTCCTATGGTCTTGAAACTCTTTATGAAGATGGATCATGTTGGGATCACCTTTGGGAACATTAGCTCGGGATTACCGAGCCGAAGAAGTTTCCGCCATTTCATCAAGAATCTTGCATGCCTCTGTATAAAGGGTTGTTATAAAATTACCCCCGGTCAATTGATTGACCACACATTGATTCGTAGTATTAATTTCGCGGTAGAAAGTTTGTTGGATCATGTTGTCGGTCATATCATTATTCACGCACTCCTTCACCATTGTTCAATATTGCTCCCAAGTTTTATGCAAAGGTTCATTGGGCTCTGGCTTGAAAGACAATATTTCATCACGTGGAGTAGCCATGTGTCCAGGAGAGAAAATTTTTGACATAAAATTCGCTGCCAATTCATCTCAAGTATGGATAGAGATTAGGCAAGCGCTCCCACAAATCAAAAGTCTTACCCCTTAGTGAGAAGGGAAAAATCCTTACCCGCAAATCATCTTCCGAAAATTTTTCTTGTTTTCTCCCCCAACACGTATCCACAAACCATTCAAATGCTTGTAGGCATTTTGGCTCGGTGCCTCGGTGAAATAACCATGTTGCCCGAGAAAAGTGAGCATCACATTGGTAATTTGAAAGTTTTCCTCTCTAATGCGAGTGGGGACTATGGCACTTGCATAACCTTCATCGGGAAAAAATCCGATGTTGCAAGGCTTGTGGTTGTGGTGGTAGTGGAGGCGGGGAAGGTGGAGGCACGTTTTCTTGTTGTCCACGGCCTTGGCGGTTTTGTTTTGGAGCTTGAGGCGTTTCATCAAGTTGCTCCTCTTCGCCATCCACCTCTCCCAGTGGCAAGTTTCCAATTTCGTTGTTCGCCATTTGGAACCTACAATCACTTCAACAAATTATAATTGCAAAAATAAAAGAATATATTTCAAGAAACAAACTCAAGTATATAGATAACACCATACAATTCCCCGACAACGGCGCCAAAAATTGATCATGTCCAATTCACACCCAATTAACGAGTATGAAATAGTCGTTGCAATTATAAAACCCAACGCAAGTCGGGGTCGAATCCATATGGAGTTTTGGTGCTACGTTAAACATTTAAGAAGAGAATTTGAAATAACTAGATTATCTTTCAAACAACAGGGGGAAATTGTTATCTAAATTTACTTCCAAGAGATTGAATTAACTAGTAAGCAAATAGTGAATGAAATGTTTTTTGTGTTTTTATCGAGTAAGGGAAAATCCTAGGGATGTAACCTTCACCTAGGTGTAAACCTAATGGTTAGAGTAAATCTATGTGTGTTTAATTCTAAAGTACCCACTTAATAACTCTCGACCATAAAGAGATTATGCCCAAATTAGCTTTCTCAAGACCTATTGAGTACATTTCTAAACAATTGATATGAGTCCAAGTGGGATAATCCCTATCTCTAGTTCAAATCCTTTCAAACTAATCAAAACTTCAACTTGTTCAATTTCTTGTTAGCTAAGTTTTCCTAAACTAGGTTCCTCTTTCTCAAGTAATAACTATGTCAAATAGGCATGACTCAGTGTTTGCAACCATTAATGTCACACCCCTTTTTACCCCAAGAGATATGTATGTTGTGGATTATTGTGGGTTAAAGAGTTTTTCCAATTAAAGTGACAAAATTTGAGTAGGGATTATTTTTATTTATAGAGTCGCCACTTGGAATTGATATTTCAGTGTTCTAAGTCAGCTTCTATTTGAATCCCTAGTCGAAGAAATATTTGACTCATTCATTATTGGTCTGCAAAAACAAAGTCCGGATAAGGAATTTTGTTGACCGAGGAGAAGGTATAATGCATTCCCCAAGTCCCGTGGTTCTAGCACGGTAGCTTTTATTGACTAAAATTGGCTTGAATTAATTTTTTGGATAAATTGTGCTTTATTAGATTTTTCATGTTTTCCTATGTCCGATTTTATTGTTGATTGACTTTATTAATCTCAAACTAAGACGATGTCACGCCCCAACCTCGGGGAGCGCGACCGGCGCTCAACCGAGTGAACCCAGTCAAGCAAGCCTATTAGATATGTTCTACCTGANTTCTTCTAGGGGTCATGTAGTACATCTTTTGTTTATATGCTTACGCGTTTTAAGGTATAGACGGGGCCAGGTCGGCATTATCATAACTGTCGTTTGTATCCTTAGAGGCTCTGTAGACATTTACGTGCGTTGTGTAGGGGTGTTGGAAGGGTCAGTGGATTATGTTGTATTTCTTTTGAACTCTTGTCCCACCAAATTGTAAAATGTATGTATTTTGGGAACTTAGAAATGATGTAATGAAAGTCAAGTAAAGCAAACTTGTAATGTTCTACATATATATATATATATATATATGTAGAACATTACAAGTTTGCTTTACTTGACTTTCATTACATCATTTCTAAGTTCCCAAAATACATACATTTTACAATTTGGTGGGACAAGAGTTCAAAAGAAATACAACATAATCCACTGACCCTTCCAACACCCCTACACAACGCACGTAAATGTCTACAGAGCCTCTAAGGATACAAACGACAGTTATGATAATGCCGACCTGGCCCCGTCTATACCTTAAAACGCGTAAGCATATAAACAAAAGATGTACTACATGACCCCTAGAAGAAAAAGGGGGCTCACCAAAACCACTGAGAAGAGGATTCACCACTATCTATGATCGACACTGTCTGCTATGGAACCACGTACATCCATTCAAAGATGTAGCGTCGATGGAAAAAGGGAAGTTAGTACTGTCTAATAGTACTAGTATGTAAAGCTAAACACCAACCTTAATATAAGGAACAATGAAACCAAAAGGGGCGACAATCATGTTGTACAATAAAAGCTTCAAACAAATACTAACACATCAAATAGGTGATCACATAAGTTCTCGGTTCAATGTTTCACCTTATTAGGTTGGTAATGTTAGTGCCATGTGCCACAATTTACAATACCACCATTTTCTTACATGGAGTCCGACCTCGACCCGATCGACTAGGTTATCTCATTTGAGACATCAATCATATCCTCAATTCCAATCATTATTTACAACAAAATTACCACCATATGTGTGGCATGGCATCCGATCGCAGCCGGATCGGCTAGTCCATCTCACTTGAGACATCATCCATTTAATCAATCATCTCACTTTACATTTCTTCACATCTTTCGTTACATTGGCACGAGGGGATTTATTTATTAAATCGTTCTTAGATCTTGGCCGTATTTTACATTTTCAAGTTTGCCCCTTTTTCATATTCGACATTACTATCACCTCAATAAGATCTATCATGTAAGGCATTTGCACACATAAGTAAGAAGGCTTGAAAAATATTAAGCACACATAGGCTTTTCATACAAATTGGCATAGCCACCATCATTCGATTTCTTGACATGAATTCTTAACCGCTCTCAAGACATATACCACCCTTTTTGAACAGATGCTCAAATGGGCATGATGACATAATAAACATTTAGGGCAACTATTGAACATGAATCTTTGAACACCACACATCAGTGCAAACAATTCTAGCATGATCAACTTAGGGACTTACACCAATTTCATGAATCACTAAGGGTTCAATTATAAGAAGAGGGGGTTTTAGCCATGCATACCTCAATAGAGCTTTCCTTACGTTCTACAATAAATTTCAGAACCCTTAGCACCTTCAATCTATTTTAGGAATGTCACAAGTTAATTCAAGAATTAGAAGGATGATCAATACTCTAGCCCATTTGAGCACATTATAAAGCACTAGGTGTGCATTATGTTTTTAAGACCTTTTGTGAAAGATTGAGTCAACCCATACCCCACCTTTTACTATGTTTAGCTCACATTTATCCTAGTTCCTTCACCACCCATGCATACAAAACAAATAAACCCCAAGCCCATGAACTATCTTGCTAATTACCTGTTTTAGTAGACATTTCGAAATTATGAGTTGGGGCATAGATTTTTACCTTTAAGGAGAAGACTTGGTGAACTTCACTTGACAAATCTTCAAGGTTTTATGCAAGAATTAAGGAGTAAGTAGATGGAGATCACTCTCTCACTCTAGGACTTCTTTCTCTCACTCTAAAGACTCAGAAAATATGTTCAAAATGAAGTATTTAATATGTCTCAACGACATGGTACCGGGTTAAAATTTTAGAAATTTGGAGCCCCAACACGGATCTGCGGTCGTATATGTGACCGCATAATGGCTATGCGGCCCGCAAAATGACCGCAAAAGTATCCCTCAAGGGCTTGAATTTTTTGCCCAGGTATGCGACCAGTATGCGGTCTGCATACCTGTTATGTGGTCGCATAATGCACCGCAGAACCTCCCTTAGCAAAAGTGCAAGGATAATTATGTGACCAATATGCGGCCTGCGAAATAGGTATACAATCGCATAATTGGCCCCAAAATTGACCTCAAAATTGGCCAAATTAACTGCCTCACTCTGTGACCAATATGCGGTCTGCAGAGTGATTATGCGGTCATATAATGGCAGCGGAAATGCACTCTTCTGCAAAATATTTTCCTTTAACTAAATCAAACGTGGCACCACGAAATTCCTGGTTTTTAGGTAAAACTTTTACGGGGCCTTACATCCTCCCTCACTTAAGATCATTCTTCCTCGAATGAGGATTTTAAGGTTCACAATTAGCAACCTATGCAGCTTGGTTTTCATACCACACACTAGCAGCCCTGAGTTTAACTAACTCGCTAGTTTCACCAAAATTTCGCCAGAGTTTCCTTTGTAACTAGTCCTATCCACCTGTCAGAGAGCCCCAGAAATACATCTAACAATATATGCTCAAGCCAACAACGTAACAAACTCACATCAATACCAACCATGGCCTCATAAGCAACATATACAACTCAAGAGAACACATTTGCATTAATTGAGAAAATGATACAAAGATTTATAGGAAATAACTTCATAGAAACTATTACATGGCTATTCAAAAAAAAATGAGGGTACTTGCTTTTCATTTCTTCCTCGGCTTCCCACGTGGCTTCTTCAACCTGCTGGTTTCGCCATAGTACTTTCACGGGCGCGATTTCTTTGTTTCTCAACTTTTGGACTTGCCTATAAAAAATGGCGACTGGAATCTCCTCATATGAAAACTTTTCATTAACCTCAATGGACTCAAATGGCACAATTGCCAATGGATCTCCCACTACCCTTCTCAACATAGACACATGAAACACCGGGTGTACTAATGACATCTTGGGTGGTAGCTCAAGCTTGTATGCCACCCGACCAATCCATTGAATCATCCTATACGGCCCGACATACCTTAGACTCAGTTTCCTTTCTTCCTAAACCGCATAATACCTCTTATGGGGGAAACCTTCAAGAATACCCAGTCACCCTTTTCGAATTCTATGTCTCTGCGACAATCATATGAATAGGACTTCTGACGACTCTGAGCATTTTTCAACCTGTCTTTTATGATCTTAACCTTCTCCGTAGCCTGATGCACAGGATCTGGCCCTATCAATTCAGCTTCCCCAACCTTGAACCACCCAATCAGTGATCTACATCTCCTACCATACAATACCTCAAACGACGCGATCTGAATACAGGCATGGAAGTTGTTATAAGAAAATTCTATGAGCAGCAAATGCTCATCCTAGATACCCTTGAAGTCAAGAACACAAGCACACAACATGTCTTCAAGCGTCTGAATAGTACGCTCTACTTGCCTTTCGGTCTGTGGATGGAAGTCCGTACTGAGATTCACCAGAGTACCCAACCCTTGCTGAAATTTCCTCAAAAAAGTAGCCGTGAACTGAGCCCCTCGATCTGAAATGCTGGAGACCGGAGTGCTATGGAGCCTGACTATTTCCTTGATATACAACTAAGCATACTGTTCCGCTGTGTTAGTGGATTTAACTGGCAAGAATTGTGTTGATTTCGCTAGTCGATCAACGATCACCAAAAATGAGTCAACCTTGCGCGAAGTGCGCGGTAACCCTACCACAAAATCCATATTAACTTCTCACTTCTACATTGGAATTTCTATATTCCGAGGCAACCCACCGGGCCTTTGATGCTCGACCTTCACTTGCTGACAGTTGGGACATTTTGCCACAAAATACGCCACACCCCTCTTCATGTCATTTCACCAATAAACTTCCTTGACATCATGATACATTTTCGTAAAACCTGGGTGCACGAAATATCTAGAAGTATGAGCTTCTTCCATGATTCTTTCTTGAAGACCATCTACGTCTGGAACACATAATCGCCCTTGGTACCGTAATGCACCGCCATCCATGACAAGAGAAAAAGTTGTGGTTTTATGTTTATGAATCCCCTCCTTAAACTGAACCAACACTGGATCATTGTATTGCTTCTCCTTGAATTCCCTCACAAGCGATGATTCCTCTCTATTCTGCACAATTACTCCCCCTTCATTAGAGTCCACAAGACGAACTTCCAAACTGGCTAACTTCCCAGGCCAACGTCCTTAGACATCCCTTCATGTGAGCCAAACTACCCATAGATTTTCGGCTAAGAGCATCCTCAACAACATTAGCCTTCCCTGGATAATATAAAATGTCGATGTCATAATCCTTGAGCAACTCAAGCCACCTTCTCTGCCTCAAGTTCAATTCCTTCTGTTTGAAAATATACTGAAGGCTCTTGTGGTCCGTGAATACATTCACATGGACCCTATAAAGATAATGCCGCCAAATCTTTAATTCAAATACCACCACCGCAAGATCTAGGTCATGTGTGGGATAGTTCTTTTCATGGTTCTTAAGTTCTCTTAAACCATAAGTTATAACATTGCCACATTTCCTCAACACACACCCAAGCCCGATCCTTGAATCATCACAATATACCACGAATCCATCTGCATGCCCGGGAAGAGTCAACACCAGTGTTGTAGTTAATCTTGATTTCAACTCCTGTAAGCTCTTTTAACATGCATCATACCATTGGATTTTAACCGCTTTCTACGTCAATTTAGTCAACGGGGAGTCAAGAGTAGAAAACCCTCCACAAACCTCCGATAATACCCAGCTAAGTCCAAGAAACTGCGAATATCTTTTGGAGTGGTAGGTATAGGCCAATCCTTTACCGCTGCAATCTTGTGAGGATCAACCATAATTCCATCTCTGGAGACGACATGACCTAGGAATGTAACAGATTCAAGCCAAAATTCACATTTCGAGAACTTCGTATACAACCGGTGCTGATGAAGAGTCTGCAGAACTGCCATGAGGTAATCAGCGTGATCCTCTAGAATTCGTGAATATACAAAAATGGTCAATGAATACTATCACAAAGGAGTCAAGAAACGGCTTGAAGACTCGATTCATAAAATCTATAAAAGCTGCCGGGGCATTTGTTAACCCGAAAGACATTACCAAGAATTCAAAGTGCCCGTACCGGGTTTTAAAAGCTATTTTTGTAGTATCCTGCTCCCTGATCTTCAGTTGGTGATACCCTGAGCGCAAATCAATTTTGGAGAAGTACATAGCACCTTGTAATGATCAAATAAATCATCTATCCTTGGTAGAGGGTACTTATTTTTAATTGTGACTTTTTTGAGCTGCCGATAATCGATACACATCCGTAGAGATCCACCTTTCTTTCTGAAAAAGAGAACTGGTGCGCCCCAAGGCGACACGCTCGGTCGGATGAAACCCTTCTCTAGAAAATCCTTTAGTTGTTCCTTTATCGCCTTTAATTCTGCCGGTGCCATTATGTAAGGTGGAATGGATATAGGCTGCGTGTCTGGCATCACATCAATACCAAAATCAATCTCCCTGTCTTGTGGAATTCCAGAGATCTCATCAGGAAAGACATTGAGGAATTCATTTACAACCGGAACAGACTCAAGGGTAGGTGCCTCAGCATCGGTGTCCGCAACCCGTACCAAATGATAAATACACCCCTTTTTGATCATCATCATGGCCTTAAGGTAATAAATAAACCTACCTTTTGGCACCACATTACTCCCGTTCCATTCAAAAGCTGGCTCATTAGGAATTCAAGCCTCAAGATTCTAGTTCGCCAATCGAGCTTGGAAAACATGAATAAAGCGAATACATCCCCATTATTACGTCAAAATCAACCATCCCCAATTTAATAAGATCAGTCATAGTATCCCGCCCACGCACCGTGACAACACAATCTCTATAAACCCTCACGGCCATAATAGACTCGCCAACCAGAGTAGACATAGAGAACGGCTCATGAAGCTGTTCTGTTTCTATCCCAAATTACATAGCAACATAAAAGGTAACATAGGACAAGGTGGAAACAGGATCAATGAGAGCATACACATCATGAGATTGGATAGTTAATGTACCTGTGACAACATCTGGAGAGGCCTCTGCATTCTGACGACCACTCATATCATAGAACCGGCTGGGGCCTCCAGAACTTCGAGTACCACCCCTAGCTACACCACGCCCTGCTAGTGCTAGAGAGCCTCGGGCTGGAGGGTGTGCTTAAGATGTAGCAGCTGCATGACTGGACGAAGGAGTTGTGCCCCTGCCCGTACCCTGGTGGAATGAACGACACTGCCTCTGAATGTGGCCTCTCATCCCGCACCCATAACATACTGGCAGGCCCGTGTAGCAGATTCCCAAATGCATCTTCCCACACTTGGGGCACTGGGGCTTCCGCTGCTGCTGGAATTTCCCTCCTGGTCGACCCTGATAGTGAGACCCCCTTCTGCCCTGGTTGGGCCTGAAGCGACTCCCCTGCTGCTGACCGTGCCCTGTCGGTGGAGCACTAGCTGAAGACTGGGCATAGGACTGAGATGGACCTGATGATCCTCCCCGAAAAGTTGATCTCCCACCACCAAATGAATCCCCACGGTTGCCCGCTGACAGGGCCCTACTGCTACCCTATCATTCCATCTTGTTCTTTAACTTTCTGGCGTCTATAGCTTGGGAAAATACCACCATCTTTCCATAGTTTATGTTTGAATTCAAAGTAGCTGTGGCAGCCTTATTAATAACCAAAGGGCTAAGGCCCTACATAAATCGACGCACTCTGGCCTCCATAGTCGGCATCATATGAACAACGTACTTTGAGAGGCGTGCAAACTCTATTTGACACTCCCACACAATCTTACCATTCAGTTTAAGGGTCTCAAACTCCACAGCATGGGCTGCCTTAGTCTCGACATGCAAGAAATGGTCCGTGAAAGCATTCACAAACTCACTCCACCTCGTCGAATGGCTCCCCTCCTCACGGGAATCCTCCTACATCTCAAACCATGAATATGCCACCCCTTTCAGGCAATAGGCGGCCAACTCTACTCCCTCCGTCTCAATATCACGCATAACTCAAAGAGTCTTATGCATTTCATCAGTGAAATCCTGAGAGTCCGCCCTGGGATCAGTACATATAGAGGGTCTAACTGAAGAAATTTGTTTACCCTGGAGCCAGTAGAATCCCCTTGCATATTAAAAGAGATTGGTGTAACATTTGATCTTTGGTCCTGAGAAGCCACTAACTGAGTCAGCATACGAATAGCTCTCCTAAGGTCCCCATCAGAAATAACAAGATCGGGAGGTGAGGCTGGAGGTGGAATAGGAATATCAGCGGGAGGGATTGTGGCACCCTCCGAAGGTGTAGTGACTGGTGTAGTCTGTTCTGGAGTAGAAGAATCAGGCAGGGTAAAAGTTGGGGAATTATCCTCACCCGCATTATCAAGTAGGGAATCAACAGCCACTGCTGGGGTGGCATTGGCTTCTTGGACACTTCTCGCTTTCTTCTTAGGGGCCATATACTGAAAATTAAGGGAATGCACGAGTTAGGGGAAAAAGTTGCATAGTTAGTTCCATTGCACGATCCATAATATCAAAGAAGGGTATTGTTCCTAAATTTCCAAATAGCCTCCAACTTATAAATGTGGTCGACAACACACTGATAAGAAGGACTCTACTAGACACGGCTATGAGACATCCTAGGACACTTTAAAACCTTAAGCTCTGATACCAACTTTGTCACGCCCCAACCTCGGGGAGTGCGACCGGTGCTTAACCGAGTGAACCTGATCGAGCAAGCCTCTTAGATAAGTTCTAGCCGACTCGTTTATGATTAAAGGAGGAACGTTACCATTAGTTAAGCAGTGGGAAGATNGTACAACATGATCGTCTCCCCTTTTGGTTTCATTTTTCCTTCTATTAATGTTGGTGTTTAGCTTTACATACTAGTACTATTCGACAGTACTAATGTCCCTTTTGCCGGGGGCGCTACAAATTTGAATGGATATAAGTGATTCCATAGCAAATAGTGTTGATCGTAGCTCGTGGTGCATTCTCTTCTCAACGGTCTTGGTGAGCCCCATTTTTCTTCCAGGGGTCATGCAGTACATCTTTTGTTTATATGCTTACGTGTTTTGAGGTATAGCCAGGTCCTTGTTGCCAGCATTATCATAACTGTCTTTTGTATCCCTAAAGGCTCTGTAGATATTTACGTGGGTTGTGTAGGGGTGTTGGAAGGGTCAATGGATTATGTTGTATTTGTTTTGGACTCTTGTCCCAACAAATTGTAAAATGCATGTATTTTGGGAACTTAGCAATGATGTAATGAAAGTGAAGTAAAGAAAACTTGTAATGTTCTATATATATATATATATATATATATATATATATAGAACATTACAAGTTTTCTTTACTTCACTTTCATTACATCATTGCTAAGTTCCCAAAATACATGCATTTTACAATTTGTTGGGACAAGAGTCCAAAACAAATACAACATAATCCATTGACCCTTCCAACACCCCTACACAACCCACGTAAATATCTACAGAGCCTTTAGGGATACAAAAGACAGTTATGATAATGCTGGCAACAAGGACCTGGCTATACCTCAAAACACGTAAGCATATAAACAAAAGATGTACTGCATGACCCCTGGAAGAAAAATGGGGCTCACCAAGACCGTTGAGAAGAGAATGCACCACGAGCTACGATCAACACTATTTGCTATGGAATCACTTATATCCATTCAAATTTGTAGCGCCCCCGGCAAAAGGGACATTAGTACTGTCGAATAGTACTAGTATGTAAAGCTAAACACCAACATTAATAGAAGGAAAAATGAAACCAAAAGGGGAGACGATCATGTTGTACAATAAAAGCTTCAAACAAATACTAACACATCAAGTAGGTGATCACATAAGTTCTCAGTTTAGTGTTTCATCTTATTAGGTTGGTAATCTTAGTGCCATGTGCCACAATTCACAACACCACTGTGTTCTGATCATGCTCAACTATGTCTTCTATAAAGACTAAACGGGCGTTGCAAATATAAATCTGG